>VZTX01029426.1:91066-140115 GCA_013400915.1 Pardalotus punctatus
AAAAAAAAAAAAAAAAGAGAAAAAAAAAAAGTGGCACTTCTGTGCTTCAGGGATGACTGTTAACCATGAAGAAATACATGGCAGGACTATTGACTACAACAGCTGGACATTTTTACTAATGTGATAATGTACACAATCAAACTGGGGCAAAATGGGAACAAAGAGCACATGTGCATGTGCATACAGAATTTAAAAAGTACAATTTTACCACTCAAATTCTCTTTTTTTTGTTGTTGCTTTACATTTCATATTCCATCCTCTTGTGTAAGACCTTACAGTTAATTTTTTTATTCATTGATTATATATAAAATAAGATAAAGAATCATGCACCCGATGTGTATTGGTCCTTCACTTTAAGGGAGTATCTTAAAAAGATAAGCACTAACTTAATAAAGCTGGAAAAAATATCAGTCACATGTTTCTGTCTACATGATCCACAAACTGATTTCCTAACAAAGATATTCAGCTATAAACAGCAATATGCAGAGCATGATAAATCACTTTGAAGCAAGCATCTGTAATGACACAGCCTCCAAAGAACATTTCACAAGCAAAAGTATTATTAAAACAATAACACATGCTTTCAGACTGATTTCTCTTGGTTTCAGTTTGCAACCAGGCACTCATTTTGAAGATTTAAAGATTTGAAGATAAACTCAAGGGCAGATTCAGCCTGTGACAGTTTCCGTACGCCTGCTCTCCTGCCTGCCCTCCCTGCTCACTGCTGCGCTGAAGGGATGCTCTGTCACAAGGGATACATCAACCAGCCGACCAGCAAGGCTGTTATGCAACGCGTCCATCTGTGGTTCCTCTGCTGGCATTGACTGCTTGCCTTAGGAAAGCCAAGTGTCAGCAGCCTTGCTTTGTAAAGACTCTCCTTGTTCTTTAAATAACTCCAAGGATGACGTTTGTGTGACTCCTTGCTGCCATACCTGGTTTATGAAGAGCAGCGCATGGAGTCCTGGCAGTACAACACCAACTGCATTGCCCCTGGGACTGTGGTACTGGGAACTGGGAAAATCCTGCCTTTCCAAAGCAGAAACCCAGCACAAAACAAAAACAAAACCAACAACACCCAACAGAACAGGAGGTGAAAAACCAACAGCTTCATCCCTGAGCATTTTATTTTGCCTGACTCTTCATCCAGGCTGACCTCTGATGAACAAGCATGTTTCTGGCTGAGCAGAGACCCAGCCAAGGAGGAGAAAGAGAAAGCTACTCCCTCCTACTCCCACTGGTCTGTCAGTGGCCCAAGCATGCCAGCATGGGAATGTCTAAGACTCCCACTGCTTTGAACTGGTCTGGTTTCTGTGATTCTGCCCAGAAAATGAAACTGTTGGTAACCACGAAGATTTGTCCCTAGTTTAGTGGTGTTTAGATAAACACACTCCTAAGTAACACCTACTCCTTAGTCAAAGGTGAATAATTAAAACCCAAAGATTTTCAACTGGATAGTGCTGGGTGCAAGCACAGTCAAATATACTTTAAAAAAGAAAGAAAAAAGCTTTGGCCAACTTCTGTAATTCATAGCTTCCTTCAGTGTACCTCATTCCCAAGCAACACACCTGAGACAAATTTGAACATCTACCTATTAATGCGAGAAGAGACAACTGTACCATAAGCTACATGTGTTGGGCTGTTTAAACATATTCATGTGCTGTCAGCTTCAGCAGACAGATGTTATTTTGGTATCCAGACTCAAGAGGACTATGTCTGAACCATCTTAATCACTCGATGGTCAAAGATCTATTGAAAATATTATTTTTTCAAAATACTTTATGAAAATCTTAAGCCAAATAAAACCGTGTAGTTGCATATGTGTCCATACTCATGCTTCTTCGAGAATAACGAGCAGTTTGGGACACACAACCCAGCATAACATTGGAAGGACCAGTTTTTCAGAAAAATATCAAGGTGAAAACTTTAAAAAAAAAAGTTAAAGTTCATTGCAATCAGTTGTTGCAATCAGACAATGTGATGAACACAGCTTCATAGATCACTCTTGAATCAGAGATGTGTAGAAGTAAAACTGGCTTCACATTTTAGCCTAGAGGGCATCTGAGTTATTCAGGGAAGCCCAAATGTCTCGCACAACTCTGCTGTGGTATTACTGTCATGGTGAACAGTTGAGATTTCAGATAAATCGAATGCAGTAATCAAAAATGCAATCACAATGTTCATTTTTTGATTATTCTCCTGATTTTTTATTCTTCAAGAATAAGCAGTTTCTTTCTCAGTTGATTTTTTAAAAAAATACTATTATTGAAAGAATCAAAGAAGATTCACTAGAAACAGAGAACATGAGACTTTAAAAGTTGCCTTCGCATAAACTTTCACAAGTAACTTAAGTTTAGAGTATAATACAGCATGCAAAGGCTGTATTCTCACTAAATATAACATGGAACAGTACTTCTGTAATGCGTGCAATGTGTTCTCCAACACTGCAAAATGTCTGCAAAAGTAATATCCAGTATTTCTGAGTCGTTATGAGTGGGTTGGAAGTTATTACATCATTTATGAAAAGGGGCATTTGCGTCAAAAACTTGTGGAAGAGAAACGGCTATTAAAGAGAGAGACTATCTAATGATTTCTGGCATGAATGCATAACGTCTGTTCCCAAAGCTAAATCATAGGAACAAAATCTGTGGGGTCAATATTTATTTTTGTTAACTCGAGCCTCACTTCAGCTTCAACTTCTATGAACAGAAGTTTGTAAAAAACAAACATTTAGAGAAGCTTTTTTGCAGCCAGAGTTTTAACTGTATTTTTAAATCAAATTCTGGTGTATCTATTTTCCCAACTTTTTTTTTTCCCATGGAAGATTTTGTCAGATGAAAATCATGCGTCTTAGAAGATGACACTGCAAAGCTACATCTATAGTCCAGAGGATTTCAGCACATTTACTGACTGCATTTTTCCATATTAGATTGCTGGGAGAAATCAGTAGCTGAAATTTTATTTCAGTAGTCCACAGTCCTCTATACTAAACAAAAAGCAGACATGATAAAAGGAATATCCTGTTTTTCCCCCATACTTGCACTCAAGAAAAATTTCAGAAAGTTATATGTTGCCTTTTTCTTCTCCTAGTTAAGATATAATTTGACAAGGGAAGTTCAACAAGGTGAACCTCAGCTTGCTAATGTGCAATAGTACTTGACTGCATAATGCTTTTTAGAATTCATTTATAGCAGTGAAAAGAATATAGTTATTGGTGGAAAGAGGAAATAAATACCTGCTCCACTCAGAAATCAGCTGACAGCCCTGGTGAGCTGCTACTTGATTTAATTTCCATTAATTTTCCACTGAAGAAACTCCCAGCAGGGAACACAAAAGATTCAACAAGAAGTTTCTGCAAATATTTGGCTCCTTTACCCAAGCAGTCCTTTCTCCTGTGCTCTTTTTAAGCTAAATGTGCTAAAATCAATGTTTTTGCACAACTGGTTATTCCAACCCTTGTGTAAACAACCAAAACACAGGGTACCACCAGTGTACTGCATGAAATGTTTTAAGAAGTTCCCAAACTAAAAAAAAAATCAAATGGTCAGCTAATGAAAACTATGTATTTTCTGCAAATTGTCATAAGTATCAAGCATCTAACCCTGCAAAATTTCATTTGCACCAGGAATTCTACTAAAATTAATATTTTTTTTTCCCCCCTCTAAAACAGAACCTCCATCAACCCAGAAAATGCCTGTTTGGCATTTAATATAGGATTAAAATGCATTGGTACTATGACTTTAGCCCTATAAAAGGGAGTTTGATTAATTACTTCAAACTCATTTATTTATTTATCTATTTAGGTAAACAAAACGCGGAATTTAGCGACAGCTGAGTGGATAAACTGCCATGCATTTCTAAACCAGGTAAAAATGCTCTCATTAATTTAAAACATCATTTTGGAAACCAAGTACTAGAAATAGCCACATGAAAATGTGCATGATCAGGTCACTCTGAAACAATCATTTTCAAAATGTGAGCTCCTGAAATAACAACAAAACAGGAACGTAAGTTAAAATACATCTGTACAACAGCATTTATTAATTTATACACACACACATCCAAGTCAGCTCCAAGTCAGCAAGCCGAGGTACTCCAGGTAAGATGTCTGGTGCTGGGGAGAAGGCAGCACAACAGCACCACTGCTTTCCATTAATGTGACAGCTCAGGATTAGGCCCAGGCAAGGGACCACTGGGCACAATGCCAGCAGTCAAAGTTCAAACCTACATCCCCCATCTCTCAGACAAAGCACTTACAACTGCAGGGATCTGGAGATCTCAGCTGCACCCCAGGAAATCAAAGCCCAGCCTTGAATTTGAAAACTCTGAGTTTGTTAATACAGGAAACCAAGTGGTGGTTTCCCTCCTTGCACCCTCAAACTCACCTTCTCCCATTACACCTATAGTCAGCAGTATCTTAAAAAATACAGCACAACCCAGAAAAAATATTCAGGTGGTTTGGTAACAAATCTAGGACATCCACGCCTGTATTTAAGCTTTTAAATGTCGTCAAATATTGCCTCCAGCTCAATTATTCAGCTTCCTGGGTACAAAGAGTATAGTTGAGAGCACTGATTATTCTCACTTTCCCGCAAGCCACTTGCAATCACACTTGATTTGTAGTTTCCATATGCTTAACTACTATAATTGAAGGATGCTTTTTAGTCGCAGTTCTGAGACCAATTTGTATCTTTATCCAGGCTAGCAGGGAAGCAGCACTACCTCTCCCTCTGCATCCCCCTGCTCAAAGCTCCCCATTTTTTTCTCAGTGCCCAGAACTGTGTGCTTGTTGGTGCAGTGCCCAGGGCTGCCCCAGTCGTAGGATCTGCAATAGAAGTGCTGGTTTCTGTCATGAAACTCTTCTCTCAAAGAAGCCTTTTCACATTTGGAAACAAAATGTCTTTAACGCATCAGTAAGTTTTAGAATCCACTGCCATAAGCAGTAAGTATGTTTTTAAAGCACTCCTTTTGAGGTTTTTTTTAAACCAAAATACAAGGGATACATGACACTGAGATTCAGTTAAAGGATGGGTTAGAAATACGTGCAAAGCTGCCTGACACTGGGTGGGATTCAGGTCCAGTTTAGGACATCTATATTTATGTGTACATGGGGGCTATATGTCTACATTCCTGTTACAGTCAACAGAAACCTGGTCATAATAATTAGCAGAAGACAAAACTAGACACTACCAGCATGGTTAAGCTTGGGCTTGCCTAAATTTAGGTATCTAGCACCTTTGAGATGCTCAAGCATATTCCCCCCTGTCCCCCACAGTCATTAGCTGCTTCAGAAGTCACATCCAGAGCTCCACACAGGCATCTCAAACACCTCATGGCACCTAACATGGCACTGGATGTTTGTGTCTGGACAACTCCATCTCCCACTGTGTTTCCTTCAGGGTTAAACAAACTGACCTCTAAGTCAATTGGCCTCTGTTGAGGAGATATCCTGACCATAACAGCTTACACAAGACACTCATGTTCAACCCTCTGAAAGGAAGATCCCATTCTTAGTTAGTTTTTTCAGTATAGCAAAATAGTCCCAACACTGCATATGGAAATGCAAAAGAGCAAAGGAGTTGGCCCACAAAACGCTACACCATCACAACCAGCTAATGCTACCAATTCAGCAGTGAAACCCAGAGTAGATTCTCCTCCTTCATTACTCCTGGAAACAATAGCATCCCCAACGGCCTTTCAAGGCAACTTTACAAAACAATTAATTAAACTTTACTTCCACAAAATCAAGGTGTGGGTTTGTCTCAAAACTAAATTTGGGTAGCAGGCTTAGTTTTCCTTTTGTCTCTGAATGCAAAGATTAAGTTCATTCTCGAGCACAACTGTACATAACATGCTGTAAAATACTGGAAACTAAAAAGTGTTTATTGAAGATTATGTTTTTCTACAGAGGGACATGCTGGGTTGTAATACTGAAGTCATTCTGAGTTCACCCCGAATAACTGTATTTTGGCACTGCTCCCATTCATGGTGTGAAATTAAAGATTAATCTATTTTGAAAGTATATAAACTGGCATAGTATGCAATTTGTCTGTCACAGATATAGCTGACTATAAGGAAGTCAGCAGTCAAACCTGCAAGCCTATTTGCTTTTCTCCAGACTTTCCTAATGCTCCTGGAGTGGGAGAAGGACAGGGAACACTATCAGGCTCTAAACTGAAGCATTTTATAGGTGCTGAAGAGCTGTTACCTGCTGCCCATGCTTCCAGAATATTTTTATGAAGTTAAAAAGTATCCTGCTTCATCATCTGTTCAAGTTACAGAGACTACAAGAATTACACCAAGTCCTTCCACACCTTCAATATCAGACATTTTTTGAAAACCTACCTATAGTACTGTATACAGAGAATATTCTCCTTCATATTCTTCTATTCAGTGAAGAGGATAGCTAGTGCAGAATTGCCATGCTCTAACAGGCTGCAGTAATTTTTAGAAAACAATTATTGTCTTACTGGGCCACTTTTTGATGAACTGACTGACAAACCAGTTTGGCCTTTGGACTGAGTTATTTCCCCTAGCAACAAGATTTTTAGCATTATTACCCAGCAAAACATTCTTCTGTTTCTTCCCTTTTTGTATATTCAGACTCTGCCCAGACCTCAAATGCAAATCTGAAAGGGGGACACGGTGATTTTAGAACCAACCCACTGCTTACTCAAACTCAAACCCAACCTCTTCTTAATTTCAGATTTCCCTGTACTTGTACTGCTTACTGTCCTACGGCTACCAAGACAGATGGATCTACAAGAAGTGGCTAAAGTACCTTCCATCAGGAATGAATAATCCTATAAAGCTGTTACAGACAGCAGCAATAATTAGAGTTTAAAGGAACAGAAGTTCACCCCATCCTCATCTCAGAAGGTAGGTGTTGCACTAAAGGAGAAGGTACAAGGTACCTACAGGAAATCAAAACAATGTTGAAGACTTATCTTGCTTCTTAGAGAGGTCCTGAAGTATTTTCCAGATGCTAGGCACAATTCACCCTTTGAACATAATATCTACCTAGCATTTTAATCTTTAGAAAAATCTGTTAAAACACATTTATGCGGAGAATTTCACTGAATCTAAGTATACAAACACACCAACACCTCTAGCCTGCAGCCATGCAGGAGGCAGAGTACAGCAGATTCAGTTTCCAGGTATTTTATCTGATTTTCAAATATCTGCTCTAACCCATTTACAAAATGGTATGGCTTCTGACAAACACCCAGAGTGGATCTTGAGACGTTTTAGGAAGCTAATTTCCTTCACGGTGGAAGCAGAATTTTAAAATTATTATTTTTAAATTTGTGTATGGAAAAGCATACCCTATCTTATATCAAACACAGTCAAACTTCTTAAAATAGTGAAAGGCAAACCTATTTAGTTCTCAGGTACTTTCTTGTGGGTTATTAAAAAAAAAACAAAACTAGTCTTAGTGTGGACTTTAGAAATAGAAGGACATGTTTGTTTTTTTCTAAGAGCCCAAGTTTTGTATTTAAATTCCTATTAGAAATTAAAACCCAATTATTGAGAAGAATAATACAGCTCTGCCAATGTTATACTGCATGTAAACAGGAAATATATATACATACACACATTAGGTCTACATACCCACCTTCCACAAAAAGGCAACTCAGATTGCTGCAGAAAACCAGTGCAAAAATGTTAAGGAACAGGAACAGGGGAGAAGAAAAAAAACCTGCTTATCCTTTTGGGAATGGTAGACATGCCATTCTCTAACAACACTGTGGAAGCAAAACAGAGTTCACCCTTTTGTTTTGGATTGATGCTTGTTTTTATTTAGTAGAAGCTCTCATAGGTCTTTAAATAATTCATAACGCAGTGCCTGTTGTTTAGTTCAAGGAGGGAGCCTCGAGAATGTTAATCAAATCAGAGATGAATTGGCACAGCTGTAAATCTGCAAGGCCCCTCCCCGATGAGCTCATCCCCTAGCAGCGCAAATTAGAATGACATCATGCTTGCAAAGCCGCGGGTGCACTCATACTGCTCCCTGTCTCCTCCTCACACAGGATTTCTACTTTTTCACATAGCCTTTTTTCCCAGAAAAATCATTATAAAGATATATGCAGGTAGAAGGAACAGAAGCTGGAGAATCTGCACTAAAATAATGGGGTTTGTCCTCTTATATCTGTCACAGCTCCAGCACAGACACAAAAGATACATCTTTCTATTTAAAGAAGAATAAAACAGTGTATTTATCAGACCAGCTGAAAAATACTTCAAAAACATTAGAGACACGCCTTTGAATAAGATCCGCAAGTACTTTTCAAAGGATCACTTCTACTTTTTTTCTCATTGAGCATGCAATTTGATGACCTTTGGATAACAAAAACAGTCTCAAAAGCAGGTCTCAAAGAGATGTGTTTGTAAAAGAAAATGTTCATACAGCCATGCTGTTGGAATTTCTCATTTCTCTAACCCCATTTCAATTAGCCATAAGACACTTCAAGCATGGATATAAAAATATGCAATATAGATTAACAGTCAGACCCTATTAATTATGGATAACAGACAAACTAAACAGTTAATAAAAAGCTCATAGGCAGAAATAATGCATGGGAAAGAAATGCTCCAAGAACAATTTTGACACTAACCTGCAGAAATCCAAAGTGTTTTCCTATTTCTCCATGAACAGAAAGGCCAGCTGCATTTGTTTACTCTTATGAATATGTTAGCCCAGGTCCATAACAAGCTTAGTAACTTCAGAAAGTACAGTAAGCATTAATATTAACAAGCTCATTTAGGTCTATTTCATACTCTTCAATAATTAAAGTTTATAAAATTACTGATTGCAGTAGAAAGCCCAGCTTGGCTGTCTGATGCAGTCAGCATACCACTCAATGAAACTAAATTGGAAACATCTCTCAGTCTCATAGCATCCACTGGTCTGGTAAACAGCACATGCAAAGATCAGGTTTCTTTCTTTGCACCGAGTAAGGACATACTATACAAACTCCCATATGAGAATATAATGGGGAAGAAATATAATCTAGGGAAGTTTTTAAATCCCATCATCACGTATTCCTCAGAAAACACACAAAAAGTATGCTTTCCACAATTCTGAAATCTTAGTTTTTTTCCCCTTTATAGAAGTCTTTATAACACACAACTGAAGTTAACATACCCAAAGCTAAGTAATGTCGTTTTAACATGCAGTATCACCTGTCTTTCAGTCCAGATCAAAACCAAAGTTTCTGCTTTGTGTAAGAATAACAGAATGTGGCAGAGTTGCAAGGACCATTACAGCCTGACAAAATCTGCCTGGCGCAAAAGCAGAGGAGGAAAAAGGTCTAACTCCAAGGTTAGAGGACTTTTTTTAGCTTAAAGAACTTCAGTACTATAACTTTGCATAGTGTTTTTAGTGTTGAACACAGTGGTGTCATTTCTGAACTAGGAACTTTTTCAGATACCAACAGAAAAACAAAACTGAAGAGGTTCTTTGCTCAACAAACTGTGAACTAATTTTTCCATTAACAAGCAGGACGCCTTGTTACTCCAAACTAATACAAGTCCCAATTACATTTTCAGCTAGGAGATTAAGAAACCTAAAATACAGACACCCAGAAAATACTAAATACATTAACAAAACCATACTTCAGCTACAGCACGGCAAAGCTAAGTGCTACTACACAACACCAAGTCCAAGCAAAGGACTGCAAGCATGCTGTAAGTTCTTACATTCCCCCACTGGGGTTATCCATCAGGTGGAGCAGTTCAAAGTGCTTTTGGTGAGTGGCAAGTGAAACATCAATCTCATTTCACAGGAGGGCATAGTAAGGCAAGGCCTGACCCTCTCAGAGAGGGAATTTCTGTAGGACTTTGGGCCATGTACAAACAGGATGCCATAAAACAGTGCCTGCACTAACACTTAGACTCTTCCTTCAATCTCCTGTTCCAAAGAATCCTGCCTAGCCTTCCTATGTAAACAGCTGCACATTGATATGCTCAAGATTTCAGAAAATAAGATTTCAGCAGAGGAAGAAAAGCCAAAACATCCCTTCTGATCCTACTGCAGATTCTGAATATTGTAAACAGACTCTGTGTTACAAATAATTGTTTGGAAATCTCCCATGTTAGCATTGAAGTCTTTGGCAATCAGCCCCCAGATCCAAATTCTGTAGCTTCATTCTACCACAGTTTGAAGATACATATTTATCCTTCAATATTTACTCTACTTATAATGTCAAACAGCTTGTACCTTTCCCTCCTCCTCGCTCCCACCCCCCTTCCAAACTGGACGCTTAAAGTTAACCTGGACAAAGTCTAACCAGAAAGTTTAGATGAAACAACAGGTTGTTTGATCTCTCTATGCTATTACTTTGCCCCAGAAGATGGTAACAAAATGTGCCAGTAATGCCTCTGCTTAAAACCAGAAATTTTAGATTTGCAATTCAGAAAAATAAATTCAACCTAAGCTCTTCCACATTTTGTTTCCGACTGCACAAAACAAGTATTTAATGCAATTTAGTGACTAATAGAAAAAAAAAATTAGCCCTTAGTGCTTGATAAGTCCCTCCAAGCAGAAAATATATACATGAAGAGTTACAATACGGAAAAATTCTATTGACATAGAAGACTTTTTATTTCTGTGGCTTTCAAAGGATGTACATAATGACAGCCACTTGGACAGTCAAAATTATAGGTGCACTTTCATTACTTATTAATCTTTTAAAAATAATCTAATTCTGTAAAAGTTATTCTGAAAACCTATGGAATGTAAAACATCTTTTCTGGGGACTGTGTACAGGCAAATGCAACTTATTTACAACATTTTAAAGGATGGCTCAAAAATACCTTCCAGAAGTACCATAATTGCATGCAAGACTTGCTTATGTGGCTTTTTAAATAATGGGATGTGTTAATTTACATTTCTTTGATCTGCATAACAAGCTCAGAGCCAAGGACTGCTGCCAGTTTCTCGCAGGCAGGCTTCTAATCCATAAAATGCAAGATGGGCAGGTGCACCAACACCAGCTGCAAAAGAGAGTGCACACCTAAAACTAGAAGAGGTCAAGCTGTGGTGTAACATCAGGCAGAAGTGGCACTTTAAGAAATATCTAAATATCTCTGGAACAAATCTGTTTGTGCAAGCCATGGAAAACACACAGCTGTGTACAAAGGAAGTATATACAGAGTATGCAATAAAAGGATTTTTGGATTAAATAACCAGAAAGACTTCAAGAGCTATGATGGTTAGAAGTAAACAGAAGTGTACAACAAAGGATAACCAGCAAAGAAAGGACTATATGCCAAGTGAGAGGTGGGAGTGAAATCATGGCTGAGAACAGAATTTTCACCCCAGTGTAGGTCCCAGCGGACCAGAAAACATACCCGGATGTGAAAATGGGAGGGAACAGACCCCTGGAGAACAACACATTCAATCTGTAGGACAAAGCTCAAAGAGACATGGAGGCTCCAGCAGGGTGCTGAAATGCCAATGGGTAGAGCAGAAGGGCTTCCTGGCTAGTGCACGTTTGCAGAAACCATCACAGAAGAAAAAATGGCACGTCCTCATCAGACATTTCATTCTTCTGCCTTTACGGTTTCTCTTCAATGTGCTATTGAAGCATTATTAAATATCACTAATAAAAGAGTAAAGAGAAAAATCAGCTCAGTTCTTGTGCTGGCCTGGTTAAACAGGGAAAATCATCAGTTCACCAAAGCACAGCTCTACTCAATATAAAACACAGTGAAGTTACTGCTGGTTCTAAATATGCTTACTCTCCAGTTAAAGATAAATAGCACCAGCATAATTAGGAAAAAGCTTTCTCTGCTCTTCTAAGCTCTGTCTGTCCCTAAGATCTGCTGTAGGAGAAGGTTCACTTTGGTCAAATACATTCAGTAAGATAAGGCAATACTCTGGGGGATCTCCATTACTCCAAACTTAATATAATATTTGCTGCTAGACAAACAGCTGCAGGACACTAATACACTACTTCAGACCATCACATCAGTCATTAAACATGACATTTTCTTTGGCTGATTTATCCCAGCTTCTTTCGTCTAACAGCAGACAGGCGTATTTCAAGCACAATTTTATTTTCTTTGGCTCAGAAGCTTCCATTATGTGGACTAAAAATGAGGAGTTTATCTAATGAGATTAGTCTTTCAAGCATTCTCATGCTAGTCAATCCTTATGATGGGATGCTTAGTTTGGAGAGTCTTGCTGAGCAAAAGCAAAGCACTGCAAGATACCAGCAACATATGGTGTAGGAACCACTGATGCTGTAACAGAGCCACTTCTACCACTGTGACTGTGACTGACATGTATTCTTCTGTAGTACTGTTTATTTATGTATACTTACAAAATACACACACATGCTCTACACCCCATTTTAACTCTCCCATTTCTAGTAATTCTTCATGTGGTTTAGGTTGATAAGTGCATAACTGCTGAAAACAGCATGTGTGCTTTGAAACCCCCTCATAGTGGCAAGAGGAATCATCCAGCTCATTCTTGTGGCTTGGGCTGTGGAGAACATCAAATACATGAACATGTATTTTCTTACTCAAAAAAATGTACATTCTGCTATTTACTTTTATATGTGGGTAACTGAGATGCAAGGGTTGGTATCACAGATGCTATGCTTTTCATAAAGTAAGCTACAATAAAAGAACAAATGATGCTTTTATTTTTCTTTTAAATCTCAACTGCTATCAATCACACGTCTGTTTGAAGACCAATCTGACTGCAAAATGGGCTTTAAACCAGATAAAAACATAAAAATCTCAGTTCTTCATTGCCAGACCTCTATTAAAATTTGCCGTTTAACACCTCATCTGGACTGAACAGAGAGACTGGCAATAACCTAAAATTGCTATGTGCATCAGAACAGAGAGTCAGAATCTACTACCAAGGCTAGCAACTCCCTTGTGTCAATCCAGACAATTCACTAAGCCCATCATTTTCAGGAAGTGGATGATTCACAGTTTGACAAACTCATGCACATGTCTTACCACAAAATGCCTGGGACAACTGCAAGTCTGGATGCTCAGCTGCTTTAAAGCCACACTTTACATGACTTGTGTTAAACACCCAAAGATAAAAGGTTTTAAATAAATAAATGGCATTTTCAGAATACATGCTTTTGATCATCATTTGAATCCAAATATGAGAAAAGAAAAGGTAATTGAATATGTAAGAGAAACCAAGGACTTTTTCAAGGCCATTAGGCATACAAAGCAGGAATGGCACAGATTTTATGTTTTTTTAAGAGTGTAACATTTCATATGCAGTAGAAGGTATTTTTCTTTGTGTTTTGATCAGAGGCTTTTCCCTATTTTTCAAGTTAACTTTGAGGCAGAATTCTGAACAATGTACCTCAGATGGGAGGTGTAAATGGGGCATAAAGTCAGAAACAGAAGCTGCCTGTTGGGAATTAGAAGGAGGAGAGCAGGGCTGGCAGTCAGGAAGTCTCCACTTCTAATCCTTAGTACAGCCCAGCATTGCTGGGCAGTCACTTCCTCCTGCTGTATTACTTCTTGAACATCTTTAAAGAGGTTTTGCTTAGTGTTCTCAGTTTAGAACATGTTAGTGTCTGTACAGCACTGAATCATAAAATACTGTACAAAGAGCTATTATTTTTACTGTTAGCACAACTGCTATCCTATACACACTGACAAAGACCTTTTTCCCTAAAACAGTCATCTCTCTGTGCATGCCTGAAGTTCAGTTAAAAAGCAGAAAATCATCTCTCCTAAATTACACAGCACATTAATTAGCTGGGCTGCAGTACATAAGTACCTAACTGTGTGAAGACATGGGCAGGGGGAAATAAATGGGAAACTATTTGCATCAAATGTAGTCAGTAAAGCAGCCATTCTCCGAGTGATTAATTCCTGGATGACATGAGTTTCAACTGGACGATGCACTTGAAAATACCTAGGAAATGGTCCTGCACTTTTAACAGGGGGTCATCTGTTCAACCATTTCCAGGTCTAACTTCAACCCAACTCCCACAGAAGACAACCAAAGTATTCTCAGATGGTGGGAAGGGAAAATAGAAGTGACCCTCGAGACTCATCTAAACCAGAGACTTTTTGAATTCGTGTTCACAAGGCTTTACAGATATGCATATATATTTATCTATACTACACACACATATACACACTTACATCAATGTATGCTTCATCAACACAGTTTTGCAATCTGGGGTTTGTCAAAACCTATCTAGTGCATCACTATTCAAACAAACAGTAATCAAGTTTCAAAGCTTCACACAGATGGATGGTTGCCAACTTCCCTGTTCCTTCAGAGTGTAAAACAATGCTTCTTCTTTATACCTGCTGTAAATAAACTGTGTTCAAAGTGCTGAATCCTCAAAGCAAGCCTGCCTCCCTCCCTCCAGCAGCACTCTGCTGTCAGGAGCCTACATACCTTTTGGGGAACATAGAAGGAAGGAGGTATGGGCAGAAAGAGCAGCTGAAGCTTATTAAGCATAAAAAAGAGACAACTCAGTTTAAATCGCAGAGCTAGCAGCGGCAACACGACTATTGCTTTTGCAAGTGAACAACAGATATGCCTTCTCTAAACTAGTTTCAGTGCCATTCTTTGGTGGAGAAAAGTGCTTTTCTTGGCTTCCAACCATACATGAACTACAGCAGATTGGGTCAGGTCCAAGCTCTGCCCATACAATACATCAGTGTGGAAAAATAAGTGCTGGATTCAGTTTTCAGAACAGGTTACTTCTATCAATACACTAAAATGCCATCACTCTCACCTGGTTATTCTACTCACCTCACACACATACTGAACTAGCTGTGGAGCTCCTCTAATCCTCTCCACCACTATTTTACCTTCTGCATTAAAACTGGAGAAAAGGGACAGAGGGAAAAAAATAATAATAAAACCACAGAAAATATAGATGGTTAAAAGGCATGAATTCCTCAAGAGCAACACAGAAACCACAGGCATCTTTGGTTCCTGCTTGCAACATGCTCAAGGGCTTCTCCTGCCGTCTGTCTCTGCTGACCGGTGTCAGTCCTGTTCCCATCCCACCCCATCCCCAACCTGACCCCCCCAGCTTCCTGAAGGGTGTTTCAATCCCTTGCTCTTGGCAGAAGGCCAGAGCCTGAACATCTATGCCACAATGAAATGGGATGATCCTTCATGGGATGCTCATTTTCAACTTTATTCATGCTATCTGTAGTAAACAGCAATTGGATAAAAGCTATCCCTTCCATTATGTAAAATGATGGCAGAGAAAATAAATAAATAAATAAATAAATAAATAAATAAATGGCCTTATATTGTTCTCCATGCCCACTGGGGTATGGGGAAGAGGAAATGCATGCAAAAAGCAATGCAGGAGGTTTTAGCTGTAATTGGAAAAAAATACAGCAGAAAAAAATATTTAAATCCTGGAACTGATTGCCCTTCTAAATGATGACTTGCCAACAGGTACAGACTTTGAAGAACAGATTAGACAAACAGTTACCAAAAGGGCAAATACAACTGATCTTGCAAGACCTGTATGTCCCATGGAGGACTTTTAACTGATGGTTTTTCTTTTCCAATGCTATAAATTGCATTATGCCAGTATCTATCATATCTTCTAAACACATCTCTGAAGTAACAGTAGTAACAGTATTTAAGATACCAGTGTAGTAAGTGAGCAATTATTTGGCATAGATGATGGACAGGAAATCTGGCAATACACCAAAAATAAAATATGCAGTCATGCATATCCTAAACGATAGAGTTTGGGCGTATTTTTTAAACAGAACATGGTATGAGTTTAAGGTTGTTAAAATCTGTTCAAATATTTTCTATTAAAACAACAGCGATTCTCTCTATCAACAAGGTAAGGCTCTGCAGTAATGATCATGTATCTATTTGGCCATTATTTGTTAGATAAACTCTAACATAAAGAGTTTACTCTATGTACATATACACAGATATGTTCCAAGGAAAATCTTTACCAATCACCACCTAGATTTTTGTAATGTCTTTTATAAATCCCATAACCTTTCTCTGCAAGGTGGGTACTGCAGATGATGGTCAGACCATGCTTTCACTGAAATCAAGCTGGGAAGCTGCACAGCAGCAGAGACCCTTTGCTTCAGCAGTGCAAGAGCAGCCCACTGCATGTACAGCCTGGCACTGCTCACTCCCCTCTCCAGTCACTGCCTTCCAGAGGTAGCTGCTCTACTGAGTTACACAATGAACAACACTTCCCAATAGTCTAAAAACTGCCTAGGTTTGTGTGCTGGGAGGAACCAAGCTACCCTTAAGCCTGCTAAACATAATTTCCATAACAGATACCCACTCAAATTTCTGCAGAACTGGCAGACTGGTGGGCTTCTGTCACTGTCTAGAGATAACTGTGCGTGTTTTGTCTCAAATTATTGCGTGAACAAAACCCAACTCAGTAGACTTTGCAATATATACTGACAAAACTGGTTTAGGAACAGAGGAAATTAGCCATGTGTTCATAATGGTTGTTCCCCAGGCTTCTGGCTGTCTATCTTTCACTTGGCTTGTGGGGCTTGGTTTGGGATTGTGTGTTTGGTATTTTTTAGTTTGGTTTTTTTTTTTTTTGTTTTGTTTGTTTGTAGTTAGAAAGATAAGCTTCTTCAAAGTCTAGTGTTTTCTTTAGGTTGTACTGCTTACAGAAATGGGAAACAATTTGTCTCTCACTGCTTACAGAAAGAAAATAATGTGCATGTTGTTTGTGGCCTCACCACAGGCGTTACTCGGCAAATTTTAATTATCTTGTTGGTGATTTAGTGTTGTGTAAAAACATATCCTAGCATGTATATACATCTGCCCTTGCTTATTAAAGCCTGTTAGTTTTGGCTAGCTCACAGACATAAAGATACTTCCCACCAACCCAAGCAGATTTTGAACTTTTGTCTGTTGTTCACTGTTCTCTCCCAAATAAAAATTGGGTGTAATCAGCTTATATACCAAATGTTGATAATTTCATGAAAATAGTAGTGAAAAAATGATGACTGGGTTCATGTATGTAGTTAGCCAGATTTGCTTTTTCCCAGCTACTTCCTTCCCTCCATGAGCTTGCACAGCTCTCTGGAGCCTTCCTTCACAATGTGGTAGGGCAGGCAAAGCTTACTTGGATATTTTCCAGGCACTCAAATATACTTAATATGGGAATAATATGGGAACTATGTAATTCTTTAATTAAGCATAATACAATTTATCCCATACACTATTTACAGAATATATCACAGAAGCATAAGCTAATTTGAGGTGTATCTTTTGCAGTGGAAGAAAAATTCTTTCCTCACTGGAACTGAAGGGAATGCTTTAGCAGAGTGACTGCGAAAAAAGTCAAATATTTCATAGAAGGTGAGGTTGGAGAGTTGCTGGTGGTCTTAAGGGATGGCTAGAGAAGAGGCATACCCACAGAAAAAACCTGGGGAGAACAAATGGGAGAAGAATACACAGCAAAGGGTAGGAGGCTTTTTAAAGCACAGTGAGTTATATTTTACAAAGCAGGAGGGCACTCTAGGCCAGATGCTTTCTAAGTTCCCATGACACCAAGGGATACATTTTAGCTGAGACAAGCTTTAGTTTTAAAAAGCAGGTAAGAAAGGCAGAAACGCAGAGAATGGCTAAGCATTTGCTCCCAATATAAGGAATAAACAGGACAGCTTGATTTCAGTCTTGAAGACTGGCTGAAGATCTTATCTTCCCTATTTCCTGTTTCTGATACATTTGTAGCAAGTAAGCAAGCTTTCCTAGCAAGCCATCCTTCTACCACCGAGAGGCAAATAACAACAGTCAACAGTACTTTAAAAGGTACTGATGACACTGAAGTACTGTGATGAATTGCAGCCCCATTAGAAGGGTTGTATTTTACCAGGCATATACAGTAAAAACTACCTAGGAGCCAGTGTCTCCTCAGCTGTACCCAAGCAGTCCCTTCCATCTTTGGGGGATTTCACTGGTGAAATGAGGCCAACATCTACTGCTCTAGAGGCTTAGCTGCAACCATGACTTCGGGGCAGCAGCTGCTGAGACCTCAATCCTTGTCCCACAGAAAGAAGTCACAGCCTGATGGGTAGCACTAGTAGGTGCGACACCTACTGAGCCCTCATGGTTTCTTTCACAGCAATTGTATTTTCCCCTGCCTCTCAAATCCAACTCCTCACTGTAGAAATGCTGTCTGTTATATTCTACCATAATAATGACAGGCAAACTCAATTAACACTGTGAGCAGTTCGGATGTCTGCACAGCAGGTTGCCAAAAAAAAAAACCAAACAACTCCCAAGGGAAAAAACCAAAACAACCAAAGACAACTAAGAACATTTGTTGTACAATGTAATTCAAAACTTCTATCTGTAGGCCCAATACAAGACATGTTTATTATGTCTTAAATCAAGATGTGAAAGCTTGGTTTTGAACTGCTTTAATGTTAATGATTTATTATAAGTGCAATACGAATCTGGTTTGGTAAGACCCGTATTATACATTCAATGTATATTTCTCTTCAAGCTTCTTACTCAGATCAGAACATAATAAAATTACAAAATTGTGCATTCCCCTGCAAATAATTCCTCCAGACATTAGCAAGAGAGTAATGTATCTTCCTTTGTAATACTCTGAATTTCTGCCAACATCATCATAAAAAACATACCACAAAATATAAATAAGTGTAACCACAAGCCTTTTTATGTGACATATTTTAAAGGACTTTCAACATTGATTAGATCTTTACTATTGCTGTTATTATTCCTGTGATCTAAAAGTACTCTAGATAGTGTTTCTACTTCAAGTACCCAATTTAGAAAGATTAAATATCAGGAAGACATTTTTCAAGATACTAGAGATGAGCACAGCAAACATATCCTTACCCCATAATGTTAAATATATATACACATATATGTGTGTGTGTGTGTGTGTGTGTGTGTATACATCCATAAACGTATTATTTAATAGCTACTCTGTACTTACTCTGAGAACTACTCATCTGTAATCTTGGAGCAAAGGGCCCAGTGAACCCCATAAAAGGAATTATATAAAATAAATTAAGCAACATTGAGAAGCCAGACATAACATGAACATTCCCCAGACTAATAGCCTTTCAACCAGGACAGAGAAGAGAGGAGAACAAATCATTTAGACCAAGAGGACATTGACAAAGGTCCATGACTTCCAAGTGCAGTTCTAAGGAGGTAAGCTAGGAAATAGCAGTCAAAATATTCTTTCTAAATCATCAGCACAGGCTTAAAAGCAAGTGACATCAAACCTTTTTTTCACAGTCAGTCTTCATTAGAAAGAAAATATCAAAATAGACCCAGCACATTCTCTTCATTATCATTTACCTCCTCACCCAGCCAAGTGAGGAAACTCCTCATACCAAGCCATCAGGTGTCAGTGCATTACATGGCACTGTGTGTGTATCGGAAAGTACTAAGTGCCTCTTTTTAACACCCTATGTCACGGCCTACCTCAGCTTCAAGGGAGGAACCAATTGGACATACACAATGAAAACAAAAGAGATGATCCAAATTAAGATACACAGCAGGGAGCATAAGCTTGGGGACACAGTATGAGATGAAGAATGTCCTTCACATACAAAATTAAGACTACAAAGTATTTAACAGAGCTTTTCCTGGGGAAAGCATTACCTAAACACATGCTCTACACTACATTATAAAGCCGATGATAATGACAGTCCATCTGCTACTGGTGGAAATACCACCCCCTCTGCTCCTCCTCAAACAAAGAGCCATGACATTAAGTTTTGGGTAACAAACCAAACTGAATTAGGAGCAACAGTTACAACAACCTATAACATAAGAATGACTTACTAAAAGCATCAATTGGCTACTGACTTAATTTACCATCTGTAACACTGCTATGACTATCAAAAAATACATACGTCAACACATGTCAACATAGCAGCAGCCTCAGTGAGTGCACTGGTGTTGATGCTGCAGAGGACAACTATTTCCATAGGATAACACAGCTCAGGTGTCCAGCCATACGTAGGCTTCTGGTAAGCCCCTGGAGAGAAGGAACAACACTCAGACACCTAGAATTCAGTATAATGTATAATTAAGGAAACACTCTGCTACTGTATTTTGGCAATGTTATTCTATACTTTTCCCTCAGTGCTCCAAAGAGGCTATCACATATGCAGCCATTAACGGAGAATGTTTCATCCCAAAATGAGAACAAACGTTTCTAAACATTGGTTTTAAGCAGAGTGTAAACATACATTTGCTTGGGAATGTTAAATATTTTTAGCAAAATGTCTCATATCATGTTTACTCTACTAATCGAAGAGCAAAGTAGCAAAGTACTTTGGGATGTACCTCCTCTGCTGGGACATCTAGTAGCAGAAGTTTGTATTCTAAGCACAGTCCCCAGTCCTCTGAAGATGCTACTACCTCTGTTCTGGTCACTGGGTACCAAGCACAAATGTGCCAATACCACAGTATCAGATCACCTGCAGGAATTCTTAAGGCAGAATTTAAAACAGAGACTCATGCAAAATTGCAAAGCTCTTTATGGGTTGAGCTCAACTACCATACTTAAAGAAAAAATATTTTTTATTGCTGGCTCGAGAAAACTGTGATCAGGTTAAACTTTTACAAGCTTCCAAAGAGCTTCTGTTTCTCCAGGTATGGAGCTAGGCTGTCCACAGGGAACAAAAGCCATGCTGCAAGGCACGTGCAGTACAGGTGTGGTGCAATACCATGGTACTGAGTGCTGCTTCAGTAACAAAATCAGATGGTATCTCTTTTGAAAGACAAAAAACTGATCAAAACTTGTAGAGGGTTCATGCAGACCTTGTGTATCAAGCATCACTTCTGTTCCTCAAAATGATCAGGGGTTTGAGAGCGAAGAGTCACAGATTATATTCAACCATGCAGATAAGTAAAACAGAAAGAAGATGTGGTTCCACTTCAAGTAAAAACAGCCCTTTAGAAAAATGTAATTTACATACATATCCTAATAGAGATATTGATATTTTAAAGTGATTAAGTGCTCCCTCTTTGGCAACACTGTTATTGTCACAAAACCTGAAGTAGTAATAGGCAAAACAGGTATCAGATGCATATAAATAATCATATAAATATTTCCTATAGTTATTAATAAAAGACATCTTAAAATAGTCTTTCATCTACACAAACCAATTATAAAGCTTGCATACCACATGAATAAAAGAGTCATAGAAATTTCATTGTAGTGGTCTTAGGGATACAAACAAAATGCTAACAACTCCCCGTACACACAGTGTAAGCATATTACTATAAATGGAGAAAAGCAACACTTTCTATCTCCTTTTTTTCAAAATGTGTAAAATGAATGTTTTCATGCATATGATGCTAAAGGAGTTAAGATGGAAACTTCTAAAAATATTTTACAAATAAATGTCAGTGACATGACTTCTCTCAGAAAGGGAGGCTTTGTGTCTTTGATGACCTCAGTGATACATCAAATACCACTGAAGAAACTAGAATATTTTAATTTTATAGCATTTAAATAAAATTATAGCTTTGAACATAGCTATGATGTGTGCAATCTGTGTAACCATATATACAGTAGCCCATTCTTGCATGTTTCACAGATAACACGTTACAAACCATGTAGCCATTGACTTTTTTCTTTTTCTCAGCACAGATGGCATTTCAAGAGGAATTTTTTTTGTGCCACAGCTAACACAAACCACAAAGAAATTACTCTTATTGAATATTGCCTGCTGTTGAAGAGTGTTTTGAAATTACACTCCATTTTTTAAGGGAACTGAAGAGCTGAGAACAAGCCATGCATTCACATCAATGGCTAACAGGGAGAGCAGCAGTGCTGACTGAATGCAGCTCTTCATGAACCAGCGCCTAATGGTCGCTGCAGATTAGGGACACATTTTTCCTCTGTGCCACTTTAGAGGAATTCATTGAAATTTGCTTTGTAATGAGATCACTGCCTGTTGGCAACTTCCATCACACAGATAAAATTATGTAGCCTTTTGTACTGGCTACCAGTGGAAGAAGATTTTAAAGAGAAGTAGTTATACTTCAACAGATGAAGACAGATCTTGAAAGCAGCACTCTGAATATGGGATTTCCTAGAGAAATAGGGAACTTATTTATATGTGCATGTATATAAATGCACAAGCAAAGCTTCCTTCTGAAAATAATAATTACCTAAAATAATAGAGACCCCAATGTCAGGCCGTAGAACAACATAGTTTTACCACACTTTTTGATTGTACATCTATCACACTTTTTGATTGTACCACACCATTTGATTGTACAATTGTACAATCAAATTTTCACACATTCTATTTTTCACTGGGTAGCAAGTCCACCGTTAAAAAAATGGAAACTAACACTGGCCAAAAAAATCCAGATGGCTACAGTCATCAACTGGTGTTAAAGTCCCCTCTTCTAACATTAATACTATGGAAACCTGGGAAGAATGAACTAAGAGGTCTGTGTGATGACCAGGTGCTACAAAAGGTTCCACCAAACAAAAAAACCACTTTTTCATGAGAAGTAAACTTAATCTGTGTCCTTGTTAGGTCCATCACTCTTAAATCACATCCTACTCTCACAGGATTAATTACGGTAAACCAGGCTCAAAACCTACAGTCACACAGTTGCCATTATACCCCACTGTGTGAGAATACCTATCAAATATAAAATATTACAAGTAAAGGACAGCAAAAGCACATTTCTTTATTCATGAGATTAATATTCCTTCTGCTTCCAACATTACTGGGAAAAAAAATACCTCAAGATTAACGTTAACTAATCCAAAATTTACTCTTTAACAAGAAAACTATGTTGGCAAAATCCTGCTGGATAGGCCAGCCAGCGTATCCAAGAAAAGTGATGAAATAATAAATTGTACTGGTCACATAACTGGTTCCTCTACAAGCTCTAACTAATTGAACATAATGGTTATGGGGATGTCAGTAACACAGTCAAGTATGAGATATCTTGAAAGTCACAAATCTGCACATACCACAGCACATAGGAGAGAAATGGAGGAACTGACAAAGATCCACTGAAAAATAACGAAACATGCACAATTTCAGAGTGGATTTTTCTACAGCTGGGAATGTCACACCTTTTTCAACAGACAATCCTATGCAGTATATTGCTGCGGCTCTTTGGCAGTGGGGATTTCTGAATGGTAACGCCCAAGTCCATACTACCACTTGTGAAATACAAGCTTATTTATAGCAAGCTCAACCATCCCAGTGCTCAGCCTCTCTTAAAATGGGACAGCCCTATGCTGTTCCCCAGCATGCTTGAGACCTGATGCATTTCACCACTTGAAAGATTAGTTTCCAACAGTTTGCAAGCTGTCAGGAATGCTGTAATCTGTCTCAACATCATGAGAAGCTGGTTCAGCTATCACAGCAATAAACACTGTGCACACCCAGGGAACTAACCTGAATATGGCCTTCCAGATGAGCAAGGTGACTTCTGGAGTTCTGGTTTGGCTCTGTGGTAACTACCTGCAGAGTTTTTACTTACAATTTAATTTACAGTTTTCAAAGAAGTTTCTGCTATACTGCTTTTGCATACTGCAAGCAGATGAAAGGCATCCAGAGCTCAAAGGACATATACAGTCCTTCTAGAATGCAAAGGAAATGTAGTATTAGAAACAGCATCAAGAAATATACAGGTTTTTACTTCAAAATATGCCAACAAGACCTATTCTCTGATTGCTCTTTGGATAAGACCTTTTTTCCCATTAACAGTTTGATCCTAGAAGGCGCTACACCATTTTGTAGTAGACCATGACAAGCAGTTTACCATCAATAGTAAACATAATCAAGCTCTAATGACTGATTGGGTAAAATTCAGTTGTGCTGCACACATATTTAACTAAACAAATCTAGCAAAACAAAGCAACAATTTACTAGTTTAATAGTTAGCTGGTGTATATTTGAAGAAGTTGCTTTTAAATGCACGGTATTGACAACTACCAGCATTTTTACAGAAGCTCTGAAATAATGGAATGACTCTGGGAGTAGTTTTTGTTATATAAAAACAACTGCTATCAAAGTTGCTAACTAGCATGGATGTACAAAAAATGAAACTTAAGAAACAGGAGCACTCAACCTACAGGATTGTGAAAAAACTTGGGAGAAAATAACACACCTCCACAAAGCGCTACTGGGCTAGTAGGAAACTAGAGAGCTCAGAAGCTCACAGAGCTACAGTCAGTAAACCTGAAGCACAGCCTGGTTTCCTGACCTTTTGTTTTCACCCAATTAGAGGGAAAAGCCTCAGCGCTCAACAAATAGCTGATGCCCTCTGAAGTTGCCCCACCAATCCCCTCAGTGAAAACAGTGAGAGATACAGCAAAGAAGCTCCCCCAAGAGAACTGAGGACCCGTCTAAAACAGATGGAGAATAATAATAGAAGACAATCTCTGAATAAACACCACCTCTGGATAAAGAGAAAAGCACAACTTGATTGCCAGTTCTTCCCTCTGCAAGCAGATTGGGAAGTCCTTCCAGTGAGGTTATCATACTAAGCAGATACTGCTTTTGATCTTGGAGTCAGGCTCCTGGAGAGTTTTGGCTATGAAAATATGCAAATATTTCCATTGGAATGCATGGTGCATAATCAATCATGCCCAGCAGGCCTTTCAGATCAACAACAAACTGTAATCGGAAGGCTGCCCAAAGCTATGTTCCTGGAGAGACCAGGCAGGAAAATAATTTAGAGATGAAAATACATCACCATCTGTACTATTTCTTTATAATGATGGTCAGAAACATGGCTGAAATTCATTTTGCCCCAACTTTCTGTAGTTATTCTACAAAGATCTAAAGAGATCATGTTGGAGAGAATTCCTACAGATATGTAATTTACTTTATTTCAATTATTTCACATATTTTTCCATTAAATTATAAACTAATTAGCAGATAAAATATAGGTACACAAATAAAAATTAATTTCACAGTAATGGAGCAGCGTTTTTAATATAAAAATATGAGAATATAGCAAAATCCAATATATTATTATCATGGCAAATGTCACTGCTTAACAGCATGAACCAGAGGAGCACAGCAACTAGGGTTTATTGCACAATAACTATTTTAATGCTATAAGGAAGTGTTTAAGCAGCTGACATTTAGCTGTGGCTCACCTTTAGGAGCACAAACTATGTAGAAAAAGTTAGGCAGTTAGAAAATTTATCTTTTGTTCCTTTCTTCAGAGACAACAGAGTACAGGAGGACTGGGGAAAAGGAGAATGATGTATCAAGAGGATAATATAGATTTCACAATATTCTGAGGTCATCTAGCAGAGGATTAACAAAAAAAAACCAACCTGTTTATTTATTCAAACACTCCTACCCATCAGGAGGGTGGCAGTGATGCCTGTCTAGTGCCCTCTGGAACACCTGAAAAGACCTCCTCTGACACTAACGCATTTCAGTTTTGAAGGGTTTCCAACTACCATTGTCAAAACACTTCAGTCTTAAAGAACCTTTAACACCACCACCATTTTCAGACATCTGTTCTCACACGTTATTCAAAAAAAGGAAACTTCATACCCTGCTCTCCACCACCCACCCTTCTATCCTCATTCCACCGAGAGGTAGAAGCCATTCCCTGTGTACCGGGCCTGCTCTGAGTCCCTCCTCACATCCTCACTGTATCAGCAGACCAGGCTTTTTCACATCTTTCTTATTAACATGCTTTGGAACTATGTCTACATAATGGCAAGTAACTGATGAAAACACAAACGAGCAAGAAGGCCCTGTTAACTTCCACACCTCTGCCTACCGGTGACATCATCTCTGATTACATATGAGCTCTACAGATGTAGCTGTTTGAAACACTGGCAGACCTGGACTTACTTCTGCCCACCAGACAAGGTGATCAGTACCACAGCGATACCACTCTCTTTTTGAAAAACAATCTTTCACTACTCAGATCCATGGATCTGGCTGTGTTTGACTGTTCCTGTTTGAACTGGACATCAACCTGAAGTGTATTTTTCTCTCTTTTACAGACAACATCTCAATTCTCAGAGACAAATGAAGTTCAAAGTCAGACCCCTTTCTCCAAGACTGCAGTACTTTATGCACCAAAACTGACAATAAATTCAATATTTAAAGGAAAAATAAAGAACTGAAGTTTCCTCATTATATCAAATAATTCATTTACTCAAACTGAACAGTTTCATATGTGTATCTGAGTTTCAGAAGTAGGAACGCTATTCAACTCTGATAAATTTTGTTCAAAATGACCAAATGAAGAAATCTGAGAAGGGAAAGAATTAATGCTGTTAGCTATCATTTAATTTTTGCACTCCAAAAATAAAAATAATTAGGAAAAAGTCATCATCTCCTCCCGTCTTAATCCAAAAGACCCTTCCAGTACAGGACATAACTGATGTGCTGAGGCCTGAGCAGCAGGCCTCAGCCAGAGCTGACTTACAAGATGGATCTGTGTGACAAACACCAGCAGTATTATTTAGCTAAAAATACGTGACAAAGACACTTATGCTTGCTCTTTATAACCTTTTGTAGTTATCTGCAAGAAATATATCATTTTGAGAAACTTTCCCAAATGACACGAACAGAGGCTTGTTTGTAAGGTACTTTTAGGGGAAAATCCCCCCAGTCAAGACTGGGGCTCTAGGCAAGCCCTGGCCCTGGCTGGTCAGGAAGTGTGCCATCAGATCCAGGTGTTTCTGTATTAAAAATATAATCAAGTTGCTTCAACTTGCTGATTTGGGCCTATAAAAGTCGGACCCATTTTCAGGGTGAATTTGGAGACCCCACCTATGAGTGGACATACCATGCAGGATTTTCCCAATTGCAGGAAGGGTTCTCCAGGTCCTTGCTGTGAAACAGGGCTCCCCAGTGACTGCGGACTCTGGATGACGGTAAAGTATTTAAGCAATTGGTGATGTATCTTTTTCAGTCACTATCCTTTCTCTACTATAGTAATAATTAGGTGCATTACCTTGCTTATTTTTGCTTGTTGCTAAAGCCAAGCTCATAGTTTTATTGAATGTATCATTTTAATTATGTGTTGCTTTAAAATTCATAATAAAATAAGACCATTCTTTCCATTGGTGTCTGTGTTCTTTAAATCACCCCCATCAATTGGCAGAACAATAATATAGAGAGAAAGACCTGTAGTATTTTCACTAGATGCAACAGAAAAAGTAAACAATGAATCCTACATGCTAAAATACTTATTTCAGGTCTGTACTTAGCCTGACACTATTACTTTAAAGAGCTCCCCTATAAAGCACTTTGAATATGTCCGGACTTTGATAATGACAACACCTTCTTTTTTACAGCAGACATCCCAGTTCAGGTCCTTCTTCCAAATGCAACAGCAGAAGACCCCGAGCCCACACCTGCCAGGCTCCAGGTAAGAGTGTAATTGCTGAGCTATTAATTACTGTGGATCTACCCCTTCTCCCCCAATATAACTGAAAAGTAAAACTCTGAAGTGTCACTTTTTCTATTGGTTTCCCATTCTCCTGAATGTGCATATCAGATGGCCACAGTTATATGTATTGTCATTTCCAGGCACCTGACTACCAGTCACAGAAAACACTGGGACTCAGTTAAGACATTTTTGCATTTCTAAAGTATGAGTGTATAAGCAGTAAGCAAAGCCCTGAAGCTGAAGGCCTCAAAGAAACATTATTGAAACATTTTCTGCACTGTTATTTTAGATACATTGCCTTACAAAGATTTCCATTCTTATTCATCGAATCCTTAAAAACAGCTAAGAAGGGATGGCTTTTGTTTCATTTTGTGGTCAAAGAGAAATATATTTGTCATCTCTTAACAGCTCTTTTGCAAACACTTTTTCAGAGCTCTTTTGGACACATGCATATGCCCCTTTTAATAATGAAGCTAAGTTACAATACAATTCTCTCTCAAAATCACTTGAATATTGTCTTGGGTTTAGTTCAATACTGCAAAATTTAATGCTATCTTTCACTTCAGCATCGAAGTGAAATGGGTAACATTTTCAGTTCCACTAAAGTTTTAAAACAAAGTAAATAGCAAGCTTCACTTTCATAGCACTTTCCTGTGTTTTTTTTTTTGTAAAGAGGGTGTATGTAGCAACAAGAAATTAAGACCATATTAAAGCCCTTATTTCTCCCATCCAATTGTAAACATTATCTGATTAATTCAAGGTGATCTCCCACAACTGGGTATAACAAATCCGCAAAGGCGGGTGGATATTCTCATCAGAAGACAGGACAGTTAACCCAACAAGTCCTGCCAGGAGGCAAAGGGAAGAGGAATTCACCCCTGGGGAGCATGCAAGACTCTCAGCACAGTCCTACACAGAAGACTGGAAGGGGCCTAGAAAGAGGCAAAGAAAGTTTAAATGCATGGAGTCTTCCTGGAGAATGGGACTTAGAGATCAAACTGTGCTGCCGAGGAAGAGATATTGGGCACACCCCTTCATTACAACAGCAAATATTTAGGAAGATCTCCAAGCAAAGGTTTAAGTGTTCCTCCTGACAGTTGTGGAGAAATGGCCCAATATTCACCTCAGCTTCAAAGCAAAACCTGAGCTAGAAACATGTAGCAAGAACGACCGAAAGGTTTACTATGCTACTGAACTTAAAACTCCAGGTTTCTTTCCTACTTCATTCTTTAAGTCTGCTAATGCAGGAGTTCAACCCGCACTTCTAGAAACACACAACATAATACAGTAATTTTTATGTTCCCAACAAAATATATGCAGAAGAACAACTTTAGAAGACACTTTCATAAATAAACTTGTTTCCTATCATCTTAAGTATAACTGGTATCACAATTAGCCTTAAGAAGGTATTAAAGATGTTTATTCGTCTTCTTTTCCAGCTCATTGGGGAAAAAATATCCATCCCTCCAAGGAAGGATGATCTTGTAGCTATAGCAAATGTGAGCTCGACTACTACTTCAAGTGGATTATCTGCATGAAGTCACACAAAAATGCACTTAAATCCTGTACCTTAGCTGCCTGAACTGTTAAATGAAAATGCTAACATATGGTTTGAGCAAAAGGGTAGCCTAGGTGACTTCCTGAGGTCCCTCCTGACCTAAATTTTCTGGTGATCCTATTTGCTTTGAGACACACAGGATGAATGAGAAGGGCATTCAGACATTACAGGATTGATTACTAGTGAAAATCTCAAGTACCCAAACATTTTCAAGGTTTTAATACACAGCTTTTTACTATATATATATCGGAGAAAATCCTGTGAAAATGCTCATGGACTCAGTGTGTTTTTACAAGTGACATCTATGACAGCCAGAGAAAAACAACAATCCTGTTCTGGATGATGTGGTAAAACCCGCTGATTATATCCATTTTCAGAAAGCCGACAAACCAAAAAACAAAACATCTGTTTTGACTACAAATTTTTCAAGTGGCGTAATGAACTTGAAAGGTCTTTCACTGAATTATGTGCAAGCAAATTTACCAGGCAGGTTAAGCAGAAATCTCTGCAGATAGACTGATGCTAACATGAACAAGAAAAAGAAAAAGCACTTGTCATCTTGGAACACAGAATACCCAATGAGTATAAAGTGTTTGCAATTACAACAGTAAAAAAATTTGAAAATAAATTGCTAGCAGGTAAGATGATTTTGTGTCTAATTTAGAAGATAATTTCTCAGGGTGAAGCTGAGTCAACAATCTCTTCCCAAGACATATCCTCTTCTGCAAGTACCTCAGCTGCAGCACATTCTAAAAGCAAAAACAATGCAAAAGCAATATGAAGTCCTATTCTGCAGGTGGTCTCAGTTTCTGGTAGTAATGTTTTTAATTTTCTAGCAGATCTCTCAAACAGGAGGAAGGTTGTGATTGACTTTGGACTGCCTGGGCATGAACACTAGTCTTAGCAATTCATAATGCTATTTACCAAACTTGTATCCAACATCCCATTAAAAAAATGGTAGGGAAGAAAAAGGAATAAAGGTTAAAACAAAACAAAAAAATCCAACTCTCCTTACCTTGCTGGAGGCACATCAATATTTGAAGAAACAACCTTGCGTTTCTGCTCCAGAAGGCAAACAGAACGAGTGTTTTCCTTTTCATACTCATGAGCTCTGTTGAATTTTTTGGTCTCTGCTGTTTTTAAATCTTCCTCCTTTGTGGTGAACAGGAGAAACTGTTGGTCTGGCAGTTTTTGACTGATGTCACTTTTTACATCCTCCTGTTGAAATGCAGGGAAGGTCATTTCACGCTTGATGTTGGCTGCCTGAAAAATTGAAAGCAATTACTAATTTTCCTCTAATTCTCCTAAAATGGGAAACAACCCAATACCCACAGGCATTTATTTCTAATTAGTTTTTTGAATTAGTGAATACCATTTCTTTGCCCTTCATAAATTCTGAAACTGCCATTAATTTCTCAAAAATGACTATCCAGGAAAATAAGCAATTCTTGTCCATTTCATAAATCTATCAACCTCTTTATGTTAAATCAAAAAGGTATTTGAATTAGAATGTCAGAAACCACATTATAAACAATGTATCTTTAATGTACACACATCTGTGCTGCATAGCTATGCAAAAGAAATCCTAGGTGCCTTCCTCCTAAAATTCCAGAAAAAAATTCAAACTTTATCCAGATTAAAGAAAACCAAGAAATTAAAGTGCCTCTCACAGCCACATAACAGATTCTTTAACAGCTCTATTTGTAAATGAGCATTTTTCCATGAGCAGAAAAATAATTAGCTACGATCAAACTCATCTTCCAGAAGGCAAAGGGGAGCAAGTGATGCCGGCAGGATAGCTGTGAGGAGCCAGTCCAACAATGATAAGCAGGGACACACCCAGGAGCAGTGCCAGGTTGTCTCTTTGCCTTGCCAGCACTTCCCAGATCTTCGGGCCTTCTGCTTCCCATAAGCAAAGACTTCCCAAGCAAATAGGTGTCTTAACAAATACACTAACACTCTGGAACAAAATGTGCTGGTGTTTCTAAAGCAAACTATTGTAGGGTTGCAGGGAAGATCCCAAAAAGTCATCAGAACCAAGCCACTCCATCTTCCCAGCAAGCGAAACAAAGCACATGACCTAGACTTTCCTGTGAAATTCATTCCCTGGCCAGCTACACTTCACCAGCTTCACGGGGCCAGATCCATCTGTCAGGCAACCCCTCCAACCAACCCAAACATCTGAGCAAAATACAGCCCAACAAAGTGGCAGCTTCTCCCACCTAGAGCAGAGGTACCTCCACACCACATGCACTCACTTGGAGAAGCCTTTTACAGCTGGCAAACTGGATTTAAAAATATTCGTAAATTATTGCTGATCTTTACAGTGGAGATACCCAAGTCGTGTTGTCCTCAGATAGTAGCAGCACCAATAAACTGAAATTCCTGTGTCAACTCTTCCAACTTATTCCGCCTTTTCATCATCCAAAAAAAATTAATCAATGTATACATGTATATATTTATGCATTAAAATATATTCCTCTCTCCACAGATCTCTGTTTATAGATTTCAAACCTTGGCAGCTATAAAAATGATGCAAGCAATTTTAGGTTCACAGGAAAGACATACTTGCCAAAGTAATTTTGCTTTGTTCTGTAAAGTGTATCACATCATTAACGGATAAATATTTAGGACTGATGATTAAATTTTTTCTAGTGCTTCCACTGTGGGGCTTTTAGCAGTTGCTTCCAGTGAGGGGCTTTTAGCAGTTGCTTCAAGAATAAAACAAGAGTTATTACTTTATGAATGTAAACAGTAGAAAGAATTAATCCCTTTACACTTCTTCACACACAAACAGATGACACATTACCAAGAAAATCTGCCTGGATGACAAAACAGTCAGCATGTGATCACACAGAATTAGGAGAAGACACACAAACAGCATAAATTGAATTCTGGTTTGATGATTACTTTTTAAAAAACTTCTTAGATTTACAATAAGCCTTTTATTGAGTGCCTGAGAATCTATTAAAAAAATGAAGCACTTCCACTTTCATTAAAACTGACTTAGAAGTGATGCACTAAAGTAACAAAAAAACCCTGAAATTACCCACGTTCCAATATTCAGCCCTTAGAAATTATATATTGCCAAACAAGGGTACAAATAAGGTTTGAATTCCATCCCCTGCCACATGCCTCTGTTGCATGAACACATCTCCCTTCCTCCTTGCCCAGGATTTCCACCTCATTCAGTGCAGAGGAGGGCTCTGCGCAGGGCAGGGGCAGCTCCACCTGCTGCGTACAGAAGGGGTGCTGATGTGCACAAGTAGGAGGCAGCACCAGCAGTTGCCTCCTTACCCTCTAAAACCCTTAGTGTAGAAACTGCCAAGAGCATGGGAGAAGGGCAGCCTCCCTCATTCCCTACTCTACAATGCCAGACTGAACTCAGTTTTCATCAGGATGGTTTTTATTATTCTTTTAATGGACTATGTGCATGGCTGTACCAAATTTAAAAAAAAAGTATTTCCACCTTCACTTTTGAAATGGCAGGATTTTACTCAGTTTCAGCAAATATATTGTGCCATACATTGCTGGGTTTTCTTTACAGATCTAAGTAGTGAGGACAGAAGGTTGCAGGCTAAGACTACAGCTGTAAAATAAAGCCTAAAGCATAAATAGCAGAATACTTGTACTGCGATACCAGATAACCTATTCTTATATATTGAATTTATCCACATCCCGTTCAAACACATTTCATATGTCAATATGCCACAATTAATAGCCAGTCCCATGCAAGCACATGGAAGTGAGCAAACACAAAAATCACAGAGCGAATACTCAGGTTGCAGAAGCAGTTCAGGTTCTTCAGCCAATGCCTTTGAAAGGAATAAGGGAGTGTCTTTACAAACAAATGACTGGTAAGGATAAGACCTGAGTCTGCTGGTAAGATAACTTTGATACTGAGAGANGAGAGACCCCGTGGGAAACGCCCATAACCTCTCCCTTTATTCATGAATAAAGTTACAGGACTTCTCTGTCTCCTTTCTGGACATACACCTCTGGCTTAATTGTGGATTAATTTTCCTGACACCTTGGAAAAGCAGAAGACCAAATCTAATGCTTACACTAACTCTCTTCCTCTCCTTCAGTTTTCCACAGATGCCTGGAAGCATTAACCTCCATCTAAACTTTCCCTTGAAAGTGACTGCATATAAAGAATCTTCTCTGCTTTAGAAGCAGGTGATCACAAGAAAAAAAACAAGAGTTTTCCTTGGTGGGCTTTCTCCAGCACCATAGGCAGTTTTTCTGTTTTAGTTCATCCATGTCTATGGAAGCAATTTCAACTTCAGACACATGCCCTGTCTGGAAGTGTACAGGACCTTTTGATGGAAATCAAACTCCCTACACAAGCAGCCATTGATGTGGGGTGTGCTGAGGGCCACAGTCACTTGAATGATCAGGTTCCTCACTTCCCGACAAACACACTGATTAATGATCAGGACCCCTCTGATTTCAGGCTCTGCTTTGCCAGCACTCATAGTTCAGAGATAACAGACAATTTCCAATATAGCTTTCCAGGTAGTAAACTGTTCTGTCATATTTTATCAGTAACTTTTTTTTTTCATAGATCCTTCATATTCTCTTAACGACTTGAGGCTTGTGGTGGTCCTTTAAGCCCAGAATATTTCAGCAAAAATTTTGTGACGATCTAGTCCAACCTGACTAGGCCTGTCTCACAGACAGCCTACAAGACCATTTTATTTCAGCTTATGTCCAATACTTCACATCTCTTCATCCTTTGCTGTTCTCAAATTCCATGATTATGTGGTTTCTGAATGGTTCAGCTTTTCTGGTCATCATAACTCCGAATATGCCACCTTATTGCCTCCAGTATCAACTGCTGATAAAACTTATGTCTTTTTCATGCACTTAATGAATTATCACTCACACAAGCCACTTGATATTAGGCTGTGTTTCTATGCAATTCACCGCACATTTTCATCCTTAAGCCATTAGCAACTTTCAGCTTACTTTCAAGAGAGTTCTTTACAACCTGGCCTCAGGCAACCAACATTGCTAGGAAGTTCAGTCACAGAAATAGGAGTTAAAAATCACCCTTAAATTTTAAAAGCTAGCTTTGTTTCTCTCTGCAGTTACCCTTTGACAACTTCCCTGGGCAAGGGACACTTTTGATACTCTGATGCTTGGAAACAATGGTATTACCTGTGCCTTCCCCACTGGAGCTCAAGCATGGGGCAGTGCCAGAGCTGGGGTCTGATGTGGCATTACTCCTTTGGCAATCATCTTGCAAAAACTGAAAACCATTTCTTGCTTTGGTTTCTAAGTAAAAACTTTATTAAGAAAGCCTTTCCATTTCTGTTTTGAAGTTGTCCAGACAATGGTATATATTTAGACTGAGGGATTTACTTTTAAGTTAAGGGTTTTACTTTTAAGCTTGATTCACTATTATTAAATGACAAATAATCCATGTGACAGCTAAATGATTAGCACAGTTACTATTTTCAGCAGTACATTAATCATTTTTCATTGCAAAACCCATCTCAACCTGCCTATAGAAACTTTTATGTGGTGGTATTTTGTCATAACATAATTGCTAGTCCTGAACTCCACATCAAGACCACACGCTGCAATGTAAGTCCTGTCCAAAACGAGCATGTTTGACATTGACACAACTATTGAGGAATTTAAAGAAGTTTTACATTATTCCTTACAGATGATGTGCAGGCTGCAATTTTTCAGTAGTTTACGCCTTAACTTATGTACAGTCAATTTTTGCTATACCCAAAAGCAAGTCCTGATAAGACGCTGACATTGCAGTCAAACCTCAGTCTTCTCCAATTTCAGTTAATTTCAGCTTGGATTTTGCCCTGAAGAGCAAAAAAAAAATATTGATCAAACAGACAACTCAGGCACTGAATTGCCTATTCAAAGGACCAGCAAACACTAGAGTAAGTAGACTTATCACATTTATATGCAAACACACATACTTAGATTTGACAGATTATGTATGTCTTCCCTTGAGTACAACCTGACTGGACTTCATAATCTTCCCTTGCTTATGGTGCACTGCTGCTTAAAAACTGAAGTTATTTACTTTCAAATAGCTCACTACCATTTAACAGGCACTAAGATGTCTATGTTTCCTACACAATGGAAAGCATTAAACTCCCAAGAATATTAGCATTATTTCCCTCTATGTGACCCAACTGAATGGAAATAGGTCTTCAGATGGGAAAACTGACTCTTACCTATGTTCTTCCAAATTTACTATTTTTTGGTGCAGAACCTGTGGATTCAGGTGGGCAGAGCAGGAATAGAAATGTAATTTTTAACATGGTTTGTAAGAGATTACACTGAGAGAAGGAAATACAACAAACTGTTGAAAGAATTGCCACACCACATACCATGCCTACTTTGCTGACAGTTTTATAAACAACTCAAGGGCTGATTTCCACAAGGCAGCTGCCCAGCACAACAGAGCATTGCCTCCCACCCTGTGATTCAATGCAGCACCTTCCACAAAACTACACTAATTTACACTAGATGAAGATCTTACTACAAGCATGACTGCATCTGCCAGCAAAGAAACAGGCCTGCAATCACAGCCTCAGAAGAGAGAGGCTTGCAGCTCACTGTCAGGCAGCACAGCAGTGAGAGCTCAGCTGGCTCCCCTAAGCTTCTGGGGGAACACTGGCTAACTGTTGTTTCTCCTCACAATGTCTGCAGGAATGCTGGAATGACTAAGACATCTGAGAGAACTGAGCACGTCCCCTCCATGCACACTTTGAATCTTAGAGGGCTGGGTAAAGTAAATAATCTTCCAACCATGGCCTACTTTGTGCCATTAGGTTTTCTTCATACAGATAACAAAGCTAATTTTACAATTAAAATACCTCTAAAAACCAATAAAACTATTTTACTAGGGTTAGGGAAATATCTGTACAAAAACTGACTGCGTTCAAAGCTCCCTATAAAAAAACACTCTAGTGGAAATACATTTTGGGGAAACTAGCTTAGAGTAACGCCACCGTATACAATAATCCTGAAGCCATTGTCACGTTTCCATTTTTGTACAAACTTCTTTTTCTCCCTGAACCCATAAGGTTGTACTTCCTTTACTTCACTTACAGACCACTATAACTGGACTCAACTCCGGGGTCACTTCAATCCAAAAACAACAATATCCCTCACAAGCCACACTGGGCTGCTTTCCAGACCGGGGGGGGCGGGAGGGGGCAGTGAGAGGGTGTAACATGCTAATTAAAAAACCACGTATCAAAAAAACCCCACGCCAGAAGCAATCATCCAACTCCTGTTCCAATTCTGGCTATTTGGATTGTCAATAGATAATAATTTTAACTTGTGAGTCCCAGGCCTATGCACAGTATTAACACTACATAGCTGATAAGGAAGACACAGTTTTGGACGAGGATTTTTTATTTCCATCGGATTTACTATGTAATCAGTTGATCTAATTCCATCAAAAAACTCTTTAGATGAAACACCAATTAAAAAACCACCAGATTAGACAGATTAGCTACGAGATGGTTTAGCACCAGCCAGCCTGCTGTATAACTGCTGCTTTTTATAAACAGTTTTTTGATTTTGGCTTTGTGACCATCTCTTTCCATTTTCTGAAATAGATGTAATCATCCTAAGTGTTAGGGACTGCCAATAAAGCTCCCAACTGTTAAGAAAACAAAAGTCCCAGGATTCTTTTTAAACAAGGCTTCAGCAACATTTTTGATCCGTTACAGAACAAACAGGCGGCTCAATGGGGGAAGCAAAAGAAGGAATCAATATATTTCAGGCCTAGCATGTTAATGGGAAACAATAATGAAATGTGTATATGTAACATGACATAGATTTAATATGTTCAGCCAAAACAAGAGCTCAGTAACTGTAAGGCCCTTTTCAGGCCACCCTGAACAGCCAGGCGATGCTCTAGGGACAAGGATAATCCACTTTTCTCAACAAGAAAGAAGTCAGGAGTAAAGTTCACAGCAAAACACAACAAGCAAAAATGAGAAACACCAAACCTGCTACCAAAATTACATGCAAGTGAAACATATTTAAATGAATTCCCTGGAAGGACAAAGATTTTGGTTCATTCATACTACTTTGTACAGTATTTCCAGTTCAAGCTCCTGTAACAGATGGGTTTTTTATGTAAAAAGGCTTTAATTTTTGACATTCTAAAACAGTGTCCTCACTGGAAGGAAAGAACACATCAAATTTCCATTTTGCCAGAAATCTCTATTCATACTGGAACACAAAGAGATAAGACAGATTCTCGTAATGATGCTTGGAAATAATCTGCCCTGAATTTCAATGTATTATTACATTTTCGAGTATACTTAGCATTTAATTACTCGCTTCACCAGCAGTTGCTCATTACACATAAATCACATCAATCTAATCACTCTAAGCATTTGTAAATTGTTGGTCTCTAACAATATAGAAGATAATGCATTTTAAGGTCACTATAAGTATTCTTTACAATATATAGTACACATTAATTTACAGTAATGTACTATTCATTTTCAGCCAGGCTAGGACAAAGTCCCTATCTTCATTTGACTGAATGTAGAAAACCATCCATACAATATATTTTCTATGTATTAAAATATAATTCTAAGCATTTTAAATAGCCTGGATTCACAATACAGTGTTATGCAGCAAGAACTAGAGTCAGCAAGAAGTTTCTACCCTCCCATTATCATCATCATCATGTGTATGTCAGCACTTACCTGGCTGAATCTAACTCACCTAAAAAAAATGTATCCCAGCACCCACTTAAGGTGTTTCTGAGTTATAGAGAAACTGTCCAGATGAATGACAGAAACCTTTACTCCCACATTTTAAATACAATACCCAGTCAGATACCTGCTGTATCCCAAATAAAACAACCACCAACTTGTGACATCTGAAACACTGTGCTAACTGGCACAAGAAGCATAAATGTTATCGAAACTGGACAGAAAGGTCTTACTAAGATTACAAGGGAAGACAGCAAGGAACACTAGGAATCCATGGTCCTTCCCATACACCATTTTCAGGACTAAACAAAGATCATTCAGAGATATTTACACCTTTTTCTCTCCACCACATCACCAAATGAATGAAGACCTGGAAGTACGGTAGCTTTCTTTCCCACCCCATATGTAGGCATAGTAAGTTCCTCACAGAAAAGTACATAACTTCTAAGATTATCAGACACCAATTAGTAACAGTTACCAAATTTTAATACTAATTATTGAAAGCATTTATCTTCAAAATTTGCTTGCAATGTTCAAGTCTCAAAGAAATAACTCTTGTGTTCTGTGTCCTGGCTATGCTGTGCATGCAAGGGGATGACCTGCAGTCACTGCCCTGCAAACCTGGCTACTTGGGTTCCAACCGGACATTGGCCCCCAGGCTTGGCATCGCTGGCAGGATCTCAGCAGAGGGATTTCAGCCCTGTTTTCTTTTTCTCAAATAAAACAAGTGCCTGAAAAACACACTGACTCTAAACATCTAAAAATATAGATGCCACCTTGGAAAGCTTTAAACAGAAGGAAAGTGGAGGATCATAATTGCAAAAAACAGGTTCATTTTTTATTTAGGAATTCTGTTGCTGCATTTTAATCTCTGCTAAGCATGCTCATCATTGAGTGCTTCGTACTCCACCATACTCAAAAGGACTTGTAGGCCAGGAACAGGCAGTCATAATTGCCCTCCCAATTACTGGTTTCACAAAAAGTGAATTAAAAATGAACTAAACCAATTATCACATGTTTTTTTCTCACTGGGACCTACGTGCCTGGTTCTGCAAGCAGGAAGGAAGGTTCCTGCCAGGCAGCAGGCTCCCCTCACCTCTCCTGAAATGAAAGCAGCCTAACCAAGCTAATGCTACAAGGGTAACCTGTGGCCACACAGAGAACAGGGGAGGGCCTGGAAATGTGTGTCCTGGGCCGGCCAAGGTGCACAGAAGGAGAAAAGAGGAGGATACACTTGGATCTTGCTGATCACCTCTGGGGAAGCTCAAAAAACCTTGGAATTGGAGACAAAACCAAGTGTGCTAATGTGGGGTAGCATGGAAGTCCAAATAAACCTTTTCAGTTCTTACTTCTATTGCATTACTGGATGTAATTACAAGCTGCAGGTAGTGAGTGACATCAAACCAGGTGTCCTCACTGCACTGGCTGAAATTCTGAAACCTCATTTCAAGGTATTTTCTATGGTATGCCTATGAGTATCTATTTTTTATGAAATGGTGATTTTTCCTACTTGTAAGAGATGCAAAGAGGGTCCTGGAACTTAGTGGTAAAGTATCTGCTGTCTTTGCTGCCCCTAATTTTGATTCTGTCTAGATTAAAAAGTTGTACACAATGACTTACATAGCTTAATACAGCCTTGTGTATGGACTATCTTACTGATTTATCAATCTGGCCTTTACTACCTGAATTTCATGTGCAAATAAAATATCTTTAAATATTTCAAGAACATTGCTGAAGATGTACAAGAAACTCTACTTGTTTCTCTCTTCATCTGCTAGTGCTCTGAGATCAGCAAGGATGTCAGCAGCTCAAAGAAGTACTACCACTTCTATAATCTCATTCAGGATCAAGCGAGTATGAGATCACAAAAATCAAACTACAGAGGCAGTGGGGTACTCCCCACACTTAGCAGAAGGTTTGGAAATGCTGCCTCCCTGACCCTCAGTAAAAAACTCTTGATTGGTTCATCTCCATTTGAAAGCACTCCTCCATTTGACTGGATAGAGATATGTAGTAGGATATTTTTAGTGAAAATAAAAACAGGTTGGCTTTGTTTTCAAGGTCTCTTGCAAATAAGACACAGACATGTGAGATTTCTGAGGTTGGAAGTTATTGTCTGATTTTGAAAGCAGCCAGCTAAGATGAGATACTGCAGATCTTAGATCACTTTAAAGGGTATGAAAATATAATCCATTTGCCTGGGATCCATCCTGGGATTTCACTCTTTTTTATTTGCTTCTTTAAATTATGGCATTTCATTGCAATTAAACCAAGGTAATTCACAGAACTATGCAGCTGTTTTAACTTCTGAATGAAACAGGTGCTGTAAATGAAAGGGCCAGTGCCCTGATGGTGAAAGCCTGGAGGAGGTATTACAGGGTAAGAATTAAGCACAAGTCCTTATCTCCTCTAACTCGAGCCTGGAAGTAGAAAGCATGATCCCTCAGCAGAGGTGAACAAGCAAGAAACACTGCCTACAGTAAAAGATTCTCCCAAGTCTGGGTTCAGCTTGAGACAAAAACATGTAGCAGTTTTCCTGTTCAGATTAGGACAGGTGCCAAAAAAAGGAGTTTAGTTTTGTGTCTGACTACACAATAAACAGTATCACAGAATTACAACTCATTACCCCTGGAAGCAATAGAATAACATCAGAAAAAACATTTAGAGGCCAAACACAACCTTCTCTTCTCCAGCTGCTCCAGAAAATAGCCCTCTACCAAATCATTACAGGGATGCAATAACATCTCATGGAAGAAGAGCCTTCACAAAGAACCCGAAGGAACCATCAAGCCAAAAGTTAAGCACACTCCAACTGCCACATGACTTCTGTCTTCTAAAGGATGAAGGCTTGCTCCGTTTCTAACCTTCCCTTTCCTCCGTATGCCTGTCCTAGCTGTGATACCCCATCTTTTCCTCTGCACTAGGCAAGCCTCTGATACTTGGCAAGCCCTTCCTTAAACCACCATAACTGAAGGACACCACAGAGTCTACAGACTCTGCTGCACGTCCTCCACTGTTTCAGTAGCCCACAAAAACATACAATGAATTCTAGTGCAAGCACAAGGTTGCCTGTTGAGTAACTGGGAGCTGGAGGAAGGACAGAAGGACACAAAGGGAAATGCTTTACCCTTTTTGCAACTGATGAAACATAAAATCCACGAACTCCATACGTTTCATCCAGTGACCAGGCACAAAGCGCGCTATGCTACCGATGCTGCTGCTCCAGCAGATGGACACACCAGCATGGAAAAAGAAACACCTGCAAAACCAACCACTTCTCTCCTGCTCTGAGAAATTAAGGACAATTGTGTGAAACAGTCGTGGCCACACATGCTGAAGCAGAATATCACTGTAAATCCTTAGCAACAGCCAAGTCACCCTTATTCATTCCACAGCTTTTTCCATATAGCTCTGTAAGCCAGATGTGAATGCCTTTCCATTGCCTTATGGATCACCACTGACATGGACCTAAAGGCAACAAGAACTGCATCAAAGTGTTCTCCTCTAAATATTTTAAAGTAGAAATGTCAGATTTTTTTCCTCTGGCAGTACTCATATTTGTCATCATTATAGAAAGAAAATTGTTGAAAAATATGAGGTAAAAAGCATTTTTGATCCAAAGAGGGTCTTTTTACACAATATGCATAGACACATAAAAGATCAAGCTGGTTCAAATGTTTATCTCTCCAGCTTTACACAGTCCAGTTTATAGAAGGTGATTGTACTATTTGCTCTCTATGTAAGTATGACGTAGGTATTAGACCCCTTATCTGCTGAAGCAGAAAATAAAATTCAAGTAACTATCCCATCTTGACTGCTTCTTTTAACAGCACTGCCCATCTAAAGTTCAAATAACTTTTTATCCACCACGTTAAAAAAATACATTAAAGATGGTAAAACAATGAGTTATATATATAATTTCACACTTCAGCATCTGATCAGTGAGGCATATTACCTTCCCTCTGATTCTGTGCTCAGTGATCATAACAGTCTTTATAATTATTAGGAGTACTGTGAAAAGGTTTTAGGAGACTAGTAGATTCATACTTGTGTTTAAGTAATTGGGCTGAAATCCTAAATCTGCTTAAACTAGCAGCACTTTTCCATCAACTCCAGCTGGGTCAGAATTTTATGGAAATTAGGCTATGTTTTGCAAAAACAAATAAAAATATCTGTATTTTAATCCAAAGTTCAAGCAACAGAAGTTGTTCCGTTTCCTGTCTTCATTAGTTTTGTTGTCAAACAACAAATACCACCCACACATGTACTTTTTAATACAATAAGACAAATGTCAGTGTAATCATCATTTGAGATTGGAAAGTTTGGCAAGGTGCCAGAGCAGCGAAAGTGATCCCATCACAGATTGTTCAGCAGCAGCAGCGGTGACATTAAATTCCTACATGCTCTGCTCAGCAACATGCCGCAGTGAAAAACATGAACACAAGTTCATGAAATTAAAGCTGATTACCAGAGGAGCTAATGAACATTCTTTTCATTCATCTTATATCTCCTGTTCATTTCAGAAGTAAACAAAAACACTTAAGAGTTTCTCTTTTAACCTATCGTCCTTCTGTAGTCTTTGGGCTGGCCTTAAGCTGCAGTAATAGTCAAGCTGCTTACTATTTTTAGAAATAAGCAATTCAATATATCACTTGAAAGTATTATAAAGCCAATGGGGACTCTCATTCTGAGGGGAAAAAAAATAAAAAAAGCGTCATTGCTCAATCCACAGCAGTATTTACAGAGCAGACACCAGCAAGGACCAGCATGCTCCTCGCTGGCCAAGCAGCCACGCTCTCATCTTTGAGGCACCGATTTATCCCACAGTCTAGTAAGAGCTCTCTAGTGCTCTTGTAACACTGGAATTTCTAATCTAGCAGCTGGGAAAACAGAGTAGGACTCGAGGGTTCAAAGCTGATCTACAGGACTCTTAGACTTCTTTGTAACCCTGGGTCTGAAGAAAGCTTGGAAGAGAACAGCATCAAGAAAAGCACAGATGGTCTGTACATCTGCACTTGTCACAGGACACATTACAAATGTTAATTACCAGCCCACGAAAAGCACTTTCTCAATACTTAGTTTTCAGATGAAAAAAAAAGCCACTTCTATCTCCAAGGAAGACCCAGGGAACTACAGACTGGCTGCTCAGCCTCACCTTGATCCCTGGGAGTCGACCACAACACAGGGCGGAGTGGGTGATACACGGGACAGTCATGCTGCCACCCAGAGAAACCTTGATGGCTTAGAGAAATGAGCCAACGGGAGCCTCAAGAAATTCAGCCAGGGGAAAAGTGAAATCCCAGACCTGGGGAGGAACAACACCAGGGACTAGTTTGTGCTGGAGGCCACCTATCTGGAAAACAGCTTTGCAGAAAAGGCCCTGACTTCCTGGTGGACACCAAGTTGAACATGAGCCAGCAATGAGCCCTTGTGGGAAAAAGCTGAACCATATCCTGGGCTGCATTAGATAAAGTATTGACAGTAGATGGAGGGAGGTGATCCTGCCCCTCTACTAAGGCACTGGAGAGGCCACACCTGGAATTACAGGTTCAGTTCTGCGATCCCAAATACAGGCAAGACATGGACATACCAGAGAAAGCACAGCAAAAGGATGCCAGGATGATTTCAACATGGAGAAGAGAAGGCTTTGGAGAAACCTCATTACAGCCTTCCAGTACCTCAAGGGGACTTATAAAAACGTGGGAGAGACTTTTTATATGGGCAGATAGTGACAGGATGAACAGCAACTGTTTTAAAATGAAAACAGGGCAGGTTTAGAGTAGCTGTTAGGGAGATACTCTTAACTCAGAGGATGGTGAAGCACTGGAACAGGTGCCCAGAGAAGTGGTGGATGCCCCAGCCCTCAAGGGTTCAAGGCCAGGTTGGCTGGAGCTCAGAGCAACCTGTTCTAGTTAGTGACATCCCTGCCCATGGCAAGAGGCTTGGAACTAAATGTTCTTTAAGGTCCTTTCCATTCTAAACCATTCTATGATTCTGTGATTAAGAGACTGGATTATCTCTCCTATAAGGAGATCTCAGACAGTTCAGCCAGGAGAAGAGAGGGCTTAGGGGAATCTTTAAAATGTCTACAAACACCTGAAAGGAAGGAACACAGAGCCAGGCTCTTCGCAGTGGTGCCCAGTTCCAGGACCAGGAACAATGGGCACACACTTAAACAGAGGAGGCTCCCTCTGAACATCAGGAAACACTTTTTCATTGTTGGGGTGACCCAGCACTGGCCCAGAGAGGCTGTGGAGTCTCTCTCCTTGAAGATATTCAAAACCCATCTGGACGTGGTCCTGCGCAATCAGCTCTATGTGATCCTGAGCCAAGAGGTTGGACCAGATGATCTCCGCAGGCACCTTCTCACCTCAAACATTCTGTGATAAAGACTGAGCAGCACATCTCTACCCACTGGTATGTACTGAGTACCTGAAGGCTATTAACTGATTGTTCTCAACTGACCTCATTCCAGACTGAAAAGAATACAGCAAATAAAGACTGGAACTGTTAGTGGCTTCACCTTTATTCTTACGTAGTTACAGTTTTCTAACACAATTCCTTTTAGAGGCAAAGTGGTTACATTTGGTCTGTGTCCAAACAATGATAACAACAACAAAACTGCATGACAAAATCCTCAGAAAATTAGTCCCATTCACTCTTTATTAGGGGAGAGTGGAGGAAAAAAATACTACCTTACTATCTCACCACTTCCAGCTCTGCCTCCAGTAATCCATATTATGTATAAACTTTTTAGATTTTTCATAAGGAGGAAAAAAAAATCCCAAGGCTAGTCATGAAGTTTCCACATGAACTTCACTAGGCAAGTTTTCACTCAAGAACAAGAAACTGAATGAAGTTTGAAATTTAAAAATCAATTAACTTTATCTACTTACAAAAGAATGGCTAAGCTGCTGGTGTTTATCTGCTTCTCTTGTCTCACCCTTTAGTTGTTCCTCACAGTCCATCAGTGTCCATTCACAATCTTGTGCTACTCTTTACAGAAGTGACTAGAGCAGGATCATGCTTGTTCTGAGTTTTTACACAGTCTAGCCTAACAGGCTCCAAGTTCAGAACACAAGTTCTGGTGTTCTAATGGCAGTATTTATAAAAATAACATTATCATTGTTAGTCTGAAAGGGAACATTGAATTTTTCTCTTAAGCTCCTAATGTATCTTACAAGTTCTCTCCTCCACTAAGCAAATCTGGTATTTGAAGCTTGTATTTTGCAAACTGCAAACATATTTGCACACACATATGAAAGTTAAATTAAATAACACTCCGCTAATCAAGCAAGAAAACCCACTTTTTTTTGGTCCACAATGAACCTATAGCCCATTCAAACAGCAAAGCTGAAGGTCTGATTTAAAGGACAGCAATAAATTCACACCTGGCTTTAGAAAGAATGCATAGAAATGAGCAAAAGAGCTCCTTTAGAGAGAGAGTGAATTCAACCCAGCTGAACAACACACAAAAGTAACAGGCAACTGATTTCTTCCACACAAGCTCTGAAGAGTCTTCTGCATCCCATATATCACATATATGTCTCTATCTTTGAAAAACAAAAAGGGGGTGAAAAAAATCAATCAAATTAAACAAACCACAAAAATTGTGTCCAAAAGCATACTTTTTCATTAACTCATACCAACATCTGCCATCCCTGCTCTGAAACCTCTGTCACAGACTCTTATACGCTCTGCACTTTGTACCTGTCACAAATTTCACTTCACAAGGTAAGTAAAATTGAGCCCAATGTCAAAGTGTTAAAGTGGAAGCATGAAGTTAAAGTCTTGCTTACACTGCTTGGGCTTTTGTATTCCTCTACCCTCACTTCACAGCTCTCTGGGCCTTTAGTTTTCAGACTCTTCATCTGATCATCTTCCATCATTTTGGGAGCTATGTATTTGCAGGAACAAATTGTGGGAAATTCATCCTTTTGAACTACCAAGTGTGCTCACAAACAAGCCAGTATCCGGAATAAGCAGCTCTATGAGTGAGGAACAGGCACAGCACCCATAGTCAGCCAGATTAGGAATATCCTGTGTCCATACTCTAAGTCTGGGGACATAATTTGGGCTGGAGATAAAGCGACAGCTCAACTGGGCTAAACAGAAGAAAGCACTAATCTCTTTATTATTCATAACAGTAGAGAAAACATTGCAACATGCTGGCATGTTATCACAAGCCCATGTTCACTACTAGCCCATATTCTAAATCATAGCACTCTTAATGGTTTACAGGCAAATTAGCAAAGCTCTACTACTTGCAGCGGGGTTTTCTTCAAAGTGCCTGATAAACTCAGCATTGGAGACTGCTGATGGACCCTACTTCAAAACCTCCTTTCCGTATCACCAAACCCAGCAGTTTCCACAAACTGCATTAACCCCAGCATGGTACTAATGTGGCTGTTTCTGATATCTGAACTAGGCTCCATACAAAAGATGAATGAAGCATCTTAAAATTACTTAAAATAAGGACTTAAAATTAACCCACACTTCAAGACAAAATATTAGTAATTACAGTATTTATACTTTTCAATCTCATTTCAAATGGCTGAAAATCCAAATGCAGCCAAAGCAAATATGGGCTGCACAAAAAGAGTTCCACATGCAAAATGAGTCTGCATAATCAGCACCTCGGTGTTATTTGTTTCCATATAAAGATTAATGAACTAGTTCTGACAAAGTAAGAAAACACTTCTCAACAACATTTTTTTACAGGCTCTCCAAGACTCTTCTGGCTATTCTGCTGTTACCCACCAGCCACACACAGCACATTCATGCCTCTTCCAGCATGTTAGCACAGCAGGGGAGAAAAAGCACAAAAATGTTCTCCAGTGTCCTTCTCTTTGGACATCTACACAGCTACAGCAACATAAAGACACAATTTTTGTATCTTCCCCATGACCGTCAGTCTCTCTTTTTTATCATATATGTTCTCTCTTTCCAAGACTTCAGAAACTGGAGAAATAGTATCTATCTTTATAAAGTGCTTCTTCCTCTCTATCCCAATGATTAAAAGTGAGGGTCAAAACCAGACTATCAATGGTGCAGCCACACAGTGTACCGCTTTCTGGAGCGGAGAATATGGCTGTAAGGCCTAATAGCACCAGTACTTTGTTGATCTTGACTAGTGGACCAAACTCCCAGGCACCTTTTATCAATATTAATTCCATTGCTGACCCTATGATGCTTTCTTCCATGTATGTCCACAGAAGTGACTTTGTCACAAGCCCCTGCTACCTCCAGCTTTAAAATGCCATTCCACCCAAGGGCACAGACATCCAGTGTATATGTGAATACACATCAGAACACTGTGTGATGCTTTTTAATTGCATTGTCCAGATAGCATACACTGCAAAAGCAGCACCCAGATCACTTTGCCTCAAAGTCCAATTAAATTCTGAAGCTCTTCATGATGTCTCTTATGATGAAGAGTATCAGTCACTGCAACAACTTAGGCCATCTCTCAGGACTGGACACCCCTTCGATATACGTTGCTCCCAGTCCCCAGTTCAGAAGCCCAAGTGTAGGAGTCAAATGCTGCTGACGCCATGACACTTCTCCATTTGGAAGGAATTCCAGTTGACAGATCACAACCAGATTGTGCCAGTCCTATTATCTTCCCAGTGTTTTGCTGTTGGATATCTATTCATCTTATGCCTACTTCTCTCATTAATACAAATAAAACCCACTTGGAAAACCCACCTGCCCTTCTCACACACTCAGGGCCACACAGTCAGAGCTACTCTTGGGAAGCACCTTTACAGTTCAGTCGCTTCAGGCTTAAAAGTACTCAGAAACACAATGCCAAAGGCAGAGGAGTTTAATCTGTTGCTTTAAAATTACTTGGAAGAACCCTCAGATTAATCTTTGAGACCTCCCACACTAACAACCTCTAAAGAAATACACAGAATCCAAAGATAATTTATTTACAATGTTAAATTTTAAGCCTTCTTAGTTTATAGTACTCAAAAGAATAAACAGAGAAAGCAGAAACCAAGCAGGCAATGACAGAAACATTCCTCCAAAGAGGGCAAATATGTGCACCTGGTTACCAAAGGTGACTTGACAGTTTATTACATAAACTAAAAGTAACCTAATAGGCATTACTACACTCATCTCATCTATGAAGTAGGTTCACTATTTAGGGAAGTAAATAAATGCAAGCACAGTATTTTTGTATGCACACATGCTCCTAAGCGTAAGGCAGAAATATCAACAACCTCTAACAGTCCTACTACTCGAAAGCATCATTCCACATTATATGCAGATTATACCTATGTAATCCAGCTGCATTTCAGATTACTGAGCTCCACTTGCGAATTTCACTCTTTCTTCCTATTAGGTACACATATGAATCTCCTCTAAGCCTCTTCTACCACTTAAGACTTTCAGTACAAAGGGGAGAATGATGGGACCAGAAGCCCATTATGGTGCTCTTCATCCTAAGGCTACTACTCAAGTGTCAGGTGCTGTTTCTGTAGCAGCAAAGTTGTTCCAGCCTGTCAGGCCTCAGTACCATGGATGGTCTGACCCAGACACCATAACCACAACTCATGGCCTTTGACAGACTCAGTGAAGAGCTAGAGACAGGGTCCAACGACCCAACTGTGTCAGATTGATTCTCTCAGTGCTGTGACAAAATTGCTCTGAAGCAATATGGGGATAACCTGCATTTCTGCTGCTAAAAGGGATTTTATTTTTGTGTGTTATTTTGCACTTATTTCCTTCCCCCCCCATCGGTGGATATAGGAAAGACCCCAATGGTAATACAGCACTACTAATTATCCAGCCCTGAAGTTTTATTAAGAATTATTAACTAGATTAAAAAAAATAAAAATCAATTCAAATGGGTGCCCTTTAAACTTTCACTCAAATTTATTTTCCATAACCAGTGCACATCTATCACACGAATCCTGCATAGAACTACACATAGACTCAATCCTACTACCCTAACTATCCCAAGAGAAAAACAGTTACAGAAAATGCTTCATAATAAAATCATTAAGCCTAAATCTGCGGGATCTCAGCCGGTGGGTGTGTTCATCAGGTTGTTCCAAACCGCACCGATTTCAGCACACTGCCCGCGCACGCTTCAATGGGATTTGAATCGGGCCTCTGCACAGAACAGCTGCATTCCTAAACTTTCCACAGGTCGCCCACCCAGGCCTCCTGACCACGGCCACCCGTGCTCGCAGAAGCCCTGCCCGACCCCGGCAGCTCGCACGCCCCACAGGCGCAGTTCTCCGAACACCTCTGCGCACACGGCCGGGCTGAACATCTTTCCAACCCCAGCCAGCCGCGCGCTTCACCCAGCCAAGTCTCCACTCCCAATGCTCAAACTCCTTTCAAACCCCGCTGGCTCCCCACGACCCCCGCCCGCTTTTAGCCAGCC
>VZTX01029426.1:140700-218603 GCA_013400915.1 Pardalotus punctatus
AGGCGCGGAGCGCTAGGGCCGCGCTGCCTTCGCCCGGAGCCGCGGGCGGATTTCGCTGCCGGGCAGGGCCGGCCCCCACCTCCCACCCGCCTCGCCCCGGGTGCGCCCTGCCGGGGGAGCGGCGCGTCGGGCCGGCCCTGCCCGTCTGTGCCGTGTTTACACGGCAGGAGGGCCGGGGGTGCCCCACGGGACATTAAGGTGCTGGAGCGTGTCCAGAGAAGGGCAACAAAGCTGGAGAAGGGTCTGGAGCACAAGTCCTGTGAGGAGTGGCTGAGGGACTGGAGTTGTTTAGGATGGAGAAAAGGAGGTTCAGGGGGGACCTCACTGTTCTCTGCAAGTCCCTGAAAGGAGACTCTAGCCAGGTGGACGGCGGCCTCTTCTCTCAAGCAGTGACAGGACGAGAGGATAGTCTTAAGCTACGCCAGGGGAGTTTTGGGTTGGACATCAGGAGGAATTTCATATAAAGGGTGTTTAGATGTGGGGCTGAGCTGCCCAGGGGAGGTGGTGGAGGGAGTCACCGTCCCTGGAAGTATTTAAGGAAGGACTGGAGATGGCACTTGGTGCTATAATTTAGTTGACATGGTGGTGTTCAGTCATACATTGGATTTGATGATCTTAGAGGTATTTTCCAACCTAATTGATTCTGTGACAACCTCCACCTGCAGGAGAGGCTGCCAGATTTCTCAGGCCTCAGTAAAATAATTTCACTTCTTCCCCCATGAAAAGTTAAATGGGAAAAAAAATTGAACTTTTGGAGAAAAAGAAATGAAGAAATCATTTAGGTTTTTTCGAGATCAGAAACTGAAGCAGTGCTATCTATACCCTGTTGAGAAGAAAATTATCTGGAACAGTTAGGAAAGTAATTTCTGGCTTAAATTGAAGCACGTCTGTGCTTTAAGCTTTAAAATGCCTTTCTGAAAAGTTTTTTTTTTAAAATTAAAATCGTTTCCAAACAGTTTGAAGTTACTGTGGTCAGCATTTGAATTTTCTACAGGCTTCTATGCCATTCATTAATGTCTCCTGAGATTGAATTATACTTAAGGTTGCCACTTGCTTTCCCTAAACTCTTCCTCTATAACTCTTAAGTCTGCATTTACATGTTATTTTTGAGCCATATGTATATTCTTTTCCATTTACAAGTGAATTACAGTAATTCCCTTCTCAGTGTTCAGTACCTCTCTCCCTGCACATTCTGTTCTAAAGACCTGCCAACAAGCCAAATGTACACATATTGTCAGCATGGGCCCAAGCTTCACCGTAGGTTAATTCATCCCTGTCAGAAAGTAATGGTATTTTTCATTCTGGAATATAGCATACAGCACTTTTTAGGCAAGATGTAAATAATACAGTACCCATTCTTAAATATTGAAGTAACTTTTCATATGAAACTATGGAAGTTGTTTGAATTTTCTCAACCCAACCCACAAACCACTTGTTTTCATTCATTATTTCAAAGTTCCCAGAGATCGGGTCAAGATCCACAACAAAAATGCTGGCAAATTCTGGCATATCAGGTCTTCCAGCAGTATTTCCCCACCCATACAGTCTTTTCCAGATGTTTTGCCACTGCTTTGACCAGCTGCACTGCGATGTCGGCTCAGCCCATCTCAGCAGCCAAAACTCCTGGTACATGCTGCCACAAGATGTTCTGTCTTTTTTTTTCCTGCCTACTACATGTGTACTTAGCTTCTTGACACCTGGCTGAGTGGATCAGTCATAGTTTTTTGAAGGTGATGTTGCATAAAGGAGAGATCTGTGGCAGAAAAAAAGAAGTTTTTTTTTGTTTTATTCCTACACTGAATATTCAGATTTAGAGTTTAGATTTGACATAATTAAGTTATGCTTAGGTTTTACCTTAAACATGAATTTCAATGATTTTCATAGTTCCTTATACCTCAAAGGCATGGTAATAGAATCATTCCAATACATCCTAGTCTTCCAATTATTTGAAATGTTTTGTATCATTTTAATACGACATGAATCTAATTGTGATCTTCTGTAGTGGCCTGTGTTCACAGTTACCTGTTACTAACGGTCCCATTCCTATCTGCTGCATGCTGGGATATATACTGAAAGACTTCCTTAACTTTTTCAAAGTCCTATATGTTTTAATTGCAGCAAAACCAGAACCAAAGTTAGAAATTATATGCAGCAAATGTGTTATCACTGAATTGGATTATATGTGCTAGCATGAACTCCACAAACAACAGAATAGAAACCGAAGGATCTCTTGAAGAAAATAGTTGTGATAAAGGATAGCTGGATTTGTACAGGCACATCTGTTAACTCCCATGACAGCTCACACTTCAGCCTCTGTTTGAACTCTCTATTCAGCCTTTTTGCCAGGTTTGTTCTAGGACCTACTGTAAGGTACAGCTGACTTGACACCTCTTGCCCTGAGGTTTGATGGGTGAACATAAAAGCAGAGATTGTTAGTGGATAATCAACTTTTAGTTGTCAGTTCAACAGTTGTTTCAAAAATTACTTAGCTGGGTCCTCTGGTTTGGGACCATGGTGGCCGGAGGCTGAGAGGCTCAGACAGGTTCTCAGGAGCACACAAACATCCCAAGCCTGCCTGCCTGCTTGCAGGAGGATGCTCCATCCCCCAAAATGCTGCCTCTTCTCCACAGGACTCCATCAGATCATCACCCATCAATACTCAAAGCAGAGCAGCACAGCAGGTGAGCCCTACAAGAGTTGGTCAGGGTGAGACAGGAAGAGTGTAACCAAATTCTGGTGGAGGGAGAGGTGCCAAAATAGATTTGGGGTCCAGAGGGAATGACAATCCAGACTTCACTAGGCTGATGGCCAGAGCAGTCCCAGAAAGTGGTTTAGAGAAGACTGCTTTTCCATTAGTAATCTGAGCTGCTAATGCATTTTCCTCCTGCTGGGTTATCAAATGCAATGACAAGCCAGTGTTGACAACTCTAAAGCAGATTGGTTAAAGATTTCTAGCACTTCTCAGGCGAGCCAGATTGGACCTGTAGTAGGAATAACTTCTCTCACAATATTTGATACAAACAAAAGATAGAAATAACTGTTTGCTCCATTTCTCTGAGTCTGTCTGACTTGCAGTATGAATAGAGCTGAAGCTGAACCCTTGTTGTCCTTCCACTGCTTCCCAGGGGAGCTAAATTATGGAGAAGGTCAGGGAGTCCTAGATACAGTCCTCTTCTATATCTTTACATTCACAAATACTTAAGAGTCAAACACAGGCCATAATCCACTATCACACATCAACAGTTTTTGCCTGAGACTCAGTCTTAGCAATCTTGGGGTGATTTGCTGAACAATTCTGGCCCATAGCCATGGCCTGACACCAAGTAAATTCTTGTGATATATGGGGTAATATGGTATCACTTAGCTCAACAGAGATATCTCATCATTGTACCACCGCATAATATGCCTCAAACGCAAGTACAGGCTCTGGCTGGAATAAGAGCTGTTTACATGTCAGTGATTTCCATGCTTATTTAAAATTAATGTGCACATTCACACTCCCTTTGGATACACAGCTCTCCAACGCAGCAGAAATGTTTCAGATGCTTCTTTACCTCTAACCTTAACAATCAGTTCATACTTCCAAAAATCAAATTTTTCTCTCTGACAATTTGAATGATAAGTACATATAAGCATATGTATCTCCCTCTACAAGTTCTTAGAGAGCAATCTGTGAAGGTGAATTACACTGACAGCTTTTCAGTTCATCTTGAATAATTATTGTTTGACTTCTTTCAGTATACCCACTGGGCAGCCCTGTGTACTAGCTACAGAAAAAAAAATCTAGCTTTCCCTAGCACTGCCTTAACTACTCTGTGCTGATTAACATCAGGTGGAGTTGTGTTATGATACATATTTTTCCCAAACGTGTTATTCAGTCCATCGTTCAGGTAAGTATGACTCTCATTTTTAATATAATTATTTACTGATCTGTTTGACATTTTGTTCTGTTCAGCAGCTGCTACTTTGTACTGTGATCATGACTGCAGGCAAAGCTTGCCTGACATCACATCAAGGGAACAAGTTCCTTTTACTTCAAAAAGCAGAGATTCTTCTGTAATGCTGAAAGAGGCACTCCCCTGTAACCTCCCTCCTCACTGGTCTCAGAGCTGCTTCCACCAGGGACCATCACTCAGCAATGCAGTTTCCAGCAGGGACAAGCACTAGCCATGGCTAACAAGCACTAGTATGGGTGTGCTTTAGTTTGCCTCATAGGAGCAGGTAGCTGCATCATAGCGGGCGTTTTATTCGACCACCCAGAATCCTGCCTCAGCTAGCTCTCCTTTTTTTCTTCTTTTCTTCTCTTTTTTCTTTTTTTTTCCTTTTTTTAATATGCCTTCAAGAGAAGAATACATTTTTTGTTATTTTCTTTGATATCTGAATATTTTTCCCTTGCCCATGAATACCAGCTTTTTATCACTAGAGGCAAGATTCCCCCCTGCTCCTGCCTCCTCCCAGACTGATGGTGACCTTCAGTTCTTGCCTTAAAAATATTCTAGCAGCAATAGGAAGCAAAGAAACCCTCAATTTACTGCACATTTAATTACATTTTTTTCAAATAGAACGTACTCAAATAGTAATTCACTCTTCACTTTTTAGTGTGCAACAAATGTATTTGTTTGAGCTTCAGTATTCAAACCAGCATGTGCACTAACCGTGTGTGTGTGTTCCCTCATATTCCCAGGCATCTGAGTCCCTGCCAACTTCTTTATTCGGGGACCTGCCTTCTCCACGCTCCCTTTGTAAACTTTGCATTTGTTTTGCTTTCTAGTGATCATTGAAGTTCTCACTCCAGCTGGGAGGACAGCCAGGCACCTTCAAGAACAAGGGAATGATTGACAATATTAGGCAGAAAATTGTCTACCAGATGCTGCTCAAAAGGAGAGGTGGCAACCTTCCGACCCCCTTCTCAGAATGCGAAATCATCGCTTCTGTGACACGCCTCTGCCCTACTTGTCAGCTGAGTGGGGAGCACAGGGTCACTTCTGCGTCTGGCTGTTGTGCAGCGAAATACCACCCTGCAGACAAGGCTGTGACTTTCACGTCAAGGAGGTCCCAGTGCCAGCCATGCGTTGGAATGAAGTGGAAAAATTCACCAGACATTACACATTACTTTTCAGTTACCACTCAGAAATATTGACTAGGTCTGAATAACCTTACTGGTACAGAAACGAAAGGAATTTCAGACAGTCCATCCTTGGATTGTGAGAGAATAAACACCAACCGGACCTAGATGGCTTTAAAAAAAACCGTCCCCAGAGGTCTTCTTGTTGCCATTAGTACTTTAACACAATTTACATGTTTATGTCTCTTAAAAGATTTTGTTTCCCCCCTGAAAAAAGAGGTGAGCTCATTGGAGTTTCATGTTAGTGCTAATACAATGACTACAGTTTCCCTTTTTACAAACTAACTAGTCTGAGAAAAACAAAGGGATGAACTTGAAAAAAGTAACACTAACATTTTCCTACTCAGTTAGCTGACTGAACATGAAGGGAAAAAAACAACAGAAAAATCACTTTTTCTTAACAAAAGCAGTGCAGGACAAAAAACCCAGAGACTACACTGAGGGCAGACACACAGGACACATAGGCCTCTGTAACGTAAATGTTCAAGCACAAATAAAAATAACATAGATACACAGTTGGTGTTTTTTTTACACACATACACACACACACACACATACACAGAGAGNGGTATTTAAGGGAGTTTCTATGTTGTTTGTGCTCACTCATGTAGGGTAACAGCAATGTGTGTGAATAACAATCCCTGAAATGACAGCAGAATTAAAGGACGGATATAGGAAATGAAAGATGATAATTGAAATGCTATTTTAAGCAAGTGTATTCATTAATTGTCTTAATTCAGGTGGAACTTCCCATGCAAATTAGATTAAATATATACTAAGAAAACTGCAAGACTGGCATGTCAACTTCCTCTTTCTCAGTGAAGTGTCAAAGAACTCAGCATGATTCTGAAAGTCAAAGTTGAATTTGCAGAGGTAGCAATTATAAAGAAAATAACTAGCTGTTCCTTAAAAATGAACAACTTAGATCAGACACTCAGAAAAACATAAATATTACAGAAAAACATAAATATTACAGGACCCATAAAACTTCTTTCAGTCTCACTTTTTACATGGAAACTCCTTTGTAAATCTTGTGGAAGCAAGAAAAAAAAGGACTACATAGCTCCCAGTCAACATCAGCAATAAAAATATTTACACCAATAAATTAAGTGACGGGTACAATTTTATTTTGATCATCTTGCTACCTATCATAAGATAGTATAGTTTTAGTTACATAAATTCTTTATCTTTGAGATGAATACTTTTCTTTGAAAAAAGGCACTTCACATTTTTTGGCTTGCCTGCCACACTGACATCAACCCTAAAGGCTGTCAGTAAACACCACTGTAACCAAAATAAGTGAAACACCAGATAGCCAGATAACTTGAGGATCACCCACACCTGAACGATTCCTTCATTAATCAGCTGAAGGCCAGTTCACTAGCTGGAGAGGAAGGAGACATTTTCTGTGTACATGTTCCTATTTTCTAGTGAATGCAGTGGTTCATAAAAGCTAATTTTTGGTGCTGGTGGAGTTTTCTGTTTGGTTGGGTTTGGTTGTTTTGATGTTTTTTCAAGGAAGCTCCCTGAAAAAAAGTAAGTTACTCTGGAGGGTCTCCTTCCAGCCAACTTCTTGGGAGTGTCCAGAAAAACCGGAAAGCTCTTTTGGCCCGTTTTTCCCTAAAAGGCTGAACAAGACCACTCTAGACTGTTTGTTCCGCTTTATTCTTCCGTCCTCCTTCGGGATCAAGCTCTCCCGTTCTCCATGTGGAAACGCGGCTGACCTCTTCCTGCCTTTCCCACCCTGCTCTCCTCCATGAAGAAAAATGCCGAGTAAACAAACAATTCACACACACTCGGAGCTGAACAGGCAGAGCCGAAGCGAACTGGCATGGAAGAGGGCAGTGCCTGCCAGAACCATGCCCCTCGCTGTCACGCCGCAGGTCAGGGCCCGCTCCCCGCCCCCGGGGGCTGAGGGCCGGCCGAGCTCCGGCAGCGCCCGCTCCATGCTCCCGCCTGCGATCCTGTTCGGCTTTTGCCTCGGATTCCCGCTGCTCCTGCCGGCGGAGCTCGGCGCATAAACACGCGCGGCGGGGCCGCCGTGCCGCCCGGCGCTCCGCGGGAGGGGGCGCGGGGGGCGCGGCGGCGGCGCCGGGAAGGCCCCGGCTCCGCCCGGCCCCTCGGAAGGGGAGGCCCGAGGGCTGGGCCCCCGGGAGGGAAGGAGGGCTTTGACCCGCCGGAGGCCGTTCCTGCGTATTTCCTACGCGGGGGCGGAGGCGGACGCTGGTCCGGGCTCCGAACACTCCCCCCGCCAGCAGCCGCCTTCCCTCTGCCCCTTTCCGTGGCCCCGTGCGGTTCGGGCTCTGCAATGATCGGTGCCGCAGCGGGTTATAAATAAACACCGTAAAGCGCCCGCTGCTTACCCGTCGGAGGGTTGTGTAAGACTTTGGCTTCCTTAGAAAAATACCCAAATAAAGCCATTGTAATCTTCCTCTGTGAGAGGGAAAAAATTTTAGAAACTTTTATACGAGAGCTTAGAAATCAGCAAATACGTAAAATGACTTAAACTTGGATCTGTTACGCCTCGTGACCGTTGAGTTAAAATTGATTCTCAGGGACCCTCTGACGTGTATGCGGTTGGGACAACTTGTGTTTGAGCAGTTACCTGCTTTACAGGCGCAATACAAATGCAAGTGTGTACTGCTAAACACGTAGTGGGATTTGGGTACAATACACATAATATAAAATGCAGTCAATCTCGCAGCTAATGGCTGTGGCAAGTTCAATTCAACTGCAGCAATCCCCCTAGGAAACAGGAAAAGGTCTTAAGTTCCATGTACTAAATCTCACTCATTTCTCTTCCTGGAGGTTAGGGCTTTGGTTTTGTTTTCAGAGCAAAGATGTAGTAAAACAAAACCTGAATTTTGAAGTAGTGTTTTAAGCATTTTATTGTGATTATCTTTCCAACTGTAATGCTTTGGCTTGAATTTCTAAGTCCTTTTAATTGATTTTTTTGTTTCTAAATGTTTGGGCTTTGCTTAGAAACACTTCATCTGCTCCGTTCTGCTGGCTTCCTTTGACAGAGGTGTGTTGTATTTTAATCTATGATTTATGTAAGCAAAACCAAAATCTTGTGGGTATTAATGTGTTACTAAATACAAAGGGTTCTTTTCAAGTGTTCATAGAACAAACTGATTTGTATATATATTTTTTTAAGTTAGAATGAACTGTCAAGGCAGGCTTTATTGTGGGAGGAGTGGAGCAGCAGGGAAGAGGAGAGCAGAGGGAGAAGCCAGCATGAGTCTTCCTGGAGGCTTTCTGTTGTATTGGTATTAAAGATATTTGGCCAAAAGGTGCTAACACAATGCACAAGTTTGGTGTAGATGGCAAGATAAAGAGTTTTACTTGAGCTAGAGCTTAATGAAGCATCTACTTCCTTGTCTGAGTTAGTAATTTGGAACATGTTACTTGGATAAACGCAGTCTAAAAGCAAAAGACAATGGCAGAGTGAAGCAGCTCAGGGAAGGACAGCGTAGAAAAGAAGGAACCGAAATGGCAGAAGATGGTTCTAATCATAGAGGAGGGACAACAGAAGAAGAGTGGAAGGGCAGGGGGATCAAGTAGTAGGAATGGGAGGCTAGCCCCAAAGCAGCGAATGATAGCAGAGATGTTGATGAAACCAAGGATTTTGTTTCTAATACTTATTTTCTCACAATTTTTCCTTGAACATGACTCTTCTTCACGAACAGCTTACTGGGACAGAGGAGGACTAGACACACTGGTGAAAGAGGCTTGGGATAATTACTCATGACACAGGTAAGTGTACTGAAGATACCTGATACCTGTTGTTAAAAGTTTGGATCGTTTTCCTTTTGTGACTATTTTGTTGTCACATTGCTCTTTGTGCTGTTCAGTTCAGCTGTCTGCAAAACCCAAACTTAGGAGGCTTGGGACCTAGATTACCGTTTTCCTCAAGTTCTTACAGAATAATGGCACTGATTTTAGAGGAGAATTAACCTCTTCTACCACAGAGCATTAGGTGAACAGCCTGTTATATGAATTACTATTTTGAGTGTTTTAACAACTGAAGTGTAGCATAGTTCTTTCAAAAAGATTAGTTAACAAACACCACTTAACCTTGCTAGTTATCTACAAGTAGGTTAGAGAGAATGATACTCGGTTTGCACATGCGTTTTGCAAATGTTCTCCTGGGTTGTACTTTTTATTTTGCAAATTGCAGACATTGAGATGAAGGGTCTATAATTTTCGAGCTTGCCTTTCTCTTGGAACACTAGTGCTGCACTGGCATGCATCCACTTTGCCGTGACTTCATTTGAATACAGCAAATTCTTTATTATGATGAACAAAGGGTTGCTCTCTGGTCTGCTTTGAATCTCAGTCCGCTCATGGAGATTAGTGGGTTTTGAGCAATGCCAAGTCACTAAATATTGCCGCTTCACTGATCTCAAAGACATTTGTGACAATGGATTTAGTAGTCATTTTCATGCATGTTCTTTCCTTTGAATGGATAATACCTTAGTAGTTCTGCTTCCCATTACTATTTGTGTCTTCATTTAATTCAAAAGGGTTTAAATTCAAAACTTCTCTTTATTCATGTGTTGTTGCTTTGAGTTACATAAACACATTTGTTTGTGGTTTTAATCCTTGAATGCAACTCTCCTTTACCTTTTTGCTGTTATTTGCAGTTTGGGGTTTACTGTCATTCATGTTAGTAATACCTTGTGGCTAAACAATGTCTTATATTGATGTTTATCATATTTCTTCTGTGAATGCTTTGAACAAAACCTAGTATAATAAAGCAGGATCCTGAAATGACAAATTTTAAATTTTCTCAGAGTGGTGGTTAGCCTTTTTCGCTTTCCTGAAAATTTCTTAAGGAATATTACTTTATCTTGATGTACGAGATAGAAAGTGATAAACCCTTAAAAAACATTGGGTTAAATTTTCCAGAAGTGGACCGATTCCAAAAGCCTTGTGTTGCTGCCAGGTCAAGCTGTAAACTTCTCTTTTAGTTGTTCCAGGAGAACAGCAATTAATCTCCAAAGCTGGGTTTGGTTTCAGAAAATGGATGAGCATAGTGAATTCCTTATTAAACTAAAGAAATTTACTAAGCCGAATTTCTTAAAAGAGTAAAAGCAAAATTGTTCAGAGCTCAGTTTACAGAAAATTCAGACCCACCAACACAGACATAAAATAGATGAGAGAAGTATTAAGAAATGCTGAAAAAAACCAAACAGACCTTGGTGGTAGTTTCTTTACAATGAAGTTGCTCCTACTTCAGGATTTGGCTGTTATAATCACAATCCATGCACAACAAAGGGTATAATTTATTCATAGTATTTCAGAAACTTTTTCTATGTGAATCTTTAAGATTTGTCCTACTCAGTATCTTTACCTGCATTCCAACAGCCTGTACTGTTGTCTGAGGTACAGATTTCCACTCATGAAGCCAGTGGATCAGCCAGGGCCTTTGCTTCTGTGCATAACACACTCTGACATCAGCAAGACAAAACCAAAGTGGGTGGCACAAAAACCTTTCAAGAAAGCTGTGTTAGTGCTGTGCTACATGCACAGCAATAAGCCACAAAGAATGTGTTTAGGGGGAGCAACCTGCCTGGAAGAATTGCTGTCACTTCTCTAGCTCCAAGTGCTGGATCAGCCTGAAATGTGAGCCACTGATCACTTCCACCTGCTGTTCATGATATTGGTCAGGAAAGATACCTGGCCTCAGGCTATTAAGTCTAGGGCAGGGTTTCACTAAAGGCAGTGTCTGAACTGCCACCCAGCAATGCGAAGTCGCTGCATCGTTATTTGCCCAGGGATGTAGTAAACCTTGCTTGGTGGGATTTGTATCATTATAAAGTGTTAAAAAACTGGCTCTTGTTTTTGTACTCAAATAGACATTTTGCTGAAGTGTGACCCTGGTCTTTGCTTCTCAGGTAGCCTCCAGCTCTTACCAGACCCAGGGTTTCCACATACCCGTTTTCAGCTGTGCTCCAGAGGGATCCCATCACCTTTACGGATTTACATAGCTTCCAGCACAAATGCAGTTAAAATATCTTCCAGCATTTCCATTCCAGATAAAAAAATACAGACCTCTAATTCCTGAGTTCTAATCATGTTCCAGTCACCTTGATTCCAGTGTTCTGACCTGGCCTGAAGATGCCAGCAAGATACTACTGTTTTGGTGTGTTTCTTCCCTCAGAGCATAATTATAAGCCGCGAGTTTTGCATGTAGACATGTACTAGCAGGCACTAGGCCTGTAGAAATTTTTCCATTGATCAAACTTGAATTTCATTCACAGTTACAGTCAGGGAAGCAGCTTCCAAAGCATGCACAGAACATTTGCTTGATAATGAATAACTTTAAAGCCTGTCTATGAAGCCTGTGCATAAAACCTGTCCATTTGTAGTACTACATGAAGCCAGAAGGATTGTTACTATATCTGCCCAAAATTCCCACTGCTGTAAAGAGCAATATGATTTAATAAAAGGCAAGATTTTCCAGTTTGCCTGTCAGCAATTTTAAGGAACAGGAGATAATGAGTAAGAAACTAATGGCATTGATTTCGGACCAGAGTGAAAAAAATACCAACCCAGTGAATGGTTCGTCACAGGGCTAATACTCTATAATGATTGATGATTCCATAATCAGAGCCCACATAGAGAGAAACAGGCTGTAAATTAAATGATGTATTTCACAAATGGCTTGGAATTGTAATGCAATGATCAAGAATTTGCAGAGAAAGACTTTATGCCCCTTTATAACAAGCTGCAGTGTTTCTAATAGAAATAATTAGGGTTCCGACAATGTATTTGTTTGAATGAAGAACTAAGTTTGACAATAAAAATAGTCTGTAATCTGCATGTCACATGCAGCTTTCTACTGACACAGAGCCTCATGGTCTAGTGCACCAGCATTCACAGCAAATTAGTCACAGTTCTACTATATTCCTTAGCCACACCAAGTGGTACTTAGAGAAATAAAGTTCTTTTATGATGTCACTGCTAGTTGGATAGCTCTTACAACTGAAAAAATCATAGAATGATTCAGTAACAGACTTAAAATAGTGTTTCACTATGGTTTTAACTTTCTTTTTTAGACTTAGTAGTAAGGAAAAAGGAGGAGGAGAAGGAGGAATCCAATTCTCTTTTGCTTTTTAAATCCCCAGTTTGGCAGGCCACTGGCTTCCTGAAGCAATTCACTGCAATTCCTTCCTGGAAAGCTTCCTCCTCTCTAGAAGCAAAGCACCACTCTTAGCTTTCCACAGAAGTGGAAAAGTGCATATTGAAAGTAAATTACAGCATTCATTTGAGGACATGAGTAGAAGTGTAGAATTCTGGTTAGGAAACTGGACTAACAGCAGCAAACATGCACCAAAAAGTCCATGTCAATTTGAGCTAAACGAAACAACTCTTCTTTCAGTCAAACTCAGCTATACTCAGTACACGGGCAGATCAGCCATGCACCACACATAATGCCTCTGACACCTCTAGGAAACATGGGGTCTGTTGCAGCCTTTCAGAAAATTTGAGTTATCCATGAAGTTTTGGATTTATCTTACCTGTGTTCCACACAGCATATGTCCATGTTCTATTTGGGAAATCCCATGGGCAGTAGCTGTGCTTCTTTCTAATGTTAGGTGTCATTGTGTCACAGTTCAGATGACCTCTTTCTTAGGGCAGTCTAAAATGCTCTACAACTGCCACTTCTCAGAGGTCCTGAACACAGTTGTTCACCAGCTCATCAGAAGACTGGACAGTGTTATTACCTATCTCTTAAGCAACAGAAAGGGATCTTACATTCTGTGATGGCTTGTGTGATCATCCAGTCTATCAAAACACCATTTCTGAGTTACTTATCCATTTTGGGGGCCAGCCTCCTTGTTTCAGATCCAGAGGAAGGTAATTACAGCATTGACTTTTTGGGCATTCAGAAACTGCTTGCAGAGAAGTCTGAGTTTCTGCTCAAGTTGGGGCAGTCCTTACCAGTGGCATCCATACTAGTGAGAAATTTATGAGCCTTGTTAATACCCTCTTTTTTCTTTCTGTTTTAATAATGATTTGTAACGAATTTCTTAACTCTTAAATACGTGACAGAGTTTTTGTCCACTTGTGGTGGTGCGTTTGAGTCAGATTTTTCCCTAGTGCTGGGAAGAAGGTGTGTGTTAGAATGTGGAGGAGATGACACACCCATTCACAAGAGTTGTGTTTCTTGGCTAACTTTTACACCAGTCTGGTTATGACAAGAAATGAAAATGTGTCTGCGTAGTAGCTATCAGTGAGGATTTCAGTGGCTGGCCCCAGGCTTGTAGGAATGAGCATGTGACAACTGTGAAAAGAGAGCACAGCATAGGGTGACACAAGCTCCTGTCTATTGGCCTCTGATTTTCATCATGAAGCTAGTAGGGAGAATTTACAGTATAACTGTATGATTCAGTGTGTTCAGGATTTTTTTTTTTCAATATGATTTTGTGCAAAGTTTTCATTTTGAATCTCCCTTGTGTTATGCATGTACACTTGCATGCACATACCAAATTGTCTGATGTATGTGTGATGGATTACATGGCTGGAGGGAGGCTGTGTTGTAGCCACCTACCAAGCCATCTTTGAAGGTGAGGGAACTGACAATAAGAGCACTCCCCATTGCTTCACTTTTTGCTTGTTTCTCCAGAGTAGCCACATCACAGTGAGATGTTGTATTGCTTAACCCACTCCCACAAAAGTTCTATAAGTGTCAAGAAGCTATTGGTTTCATCCTATGATCATATGGCTCTCCCAGGTGTACATCAAGTATGGGAGATACTGTGAGAGATCTCCTTTTTTGGAGAATATGAAGATGTAATGGTACAAAGTGCTTCTGTCCCGTTAGCTCCCAGATGTGGCCAGCCATGCATGGCTGCCCCACAAAAACAGTTTCCAGCTACTGCAACCAAAAGTCTCCTTCCAGTGCTAAAGTCAGTGGTCTCAGGCATGTTGGTGGCAACAACATCTGTGATTGCAGTGAGTTCAGCAGACCTGAACTGAAATCTGGGCAGCCACCAAAGCCTACCCTAAAGACATGGAAATTAGAGAAATATTTTCAGTTCCAAACTTGCACAAATGAAACTATCTTTAACATTTAATCCAAGGAGGTACCTACTGTGCTTTTGACTTGTCATGAGTGTTTAATGCTCTCATGACAGTTTCAGGGCTGGAGACAAATTTGAGGGGTGTTGAGCCAACACTTTTCACACATATTCCATTTATTTACACTGCAGCTTGTTTCGTACATTGCCTACAAAATTATGCTTCATAGAAGAAAAGCCTGGCAACACAAGGGAAATTGTTGTAAACAACCAGAATGAATGCTCCAGCCTGTGTACAATAGACATGCTAGAACTCAAAATAGCACCAGAGGGAAAAAAAAACCAACCTCCCTTAACAAACAGTAAGAACATTGTTTATTTTTAAGAAACACTGAGCTTTGTTTTCGGTTTCTATATTAAGCCTAATTGCCAAAAATGCCTTTGTTACTGTCTAAACCAAACTCAAGTTGGGAAGCATAGTCAATAATTATTTCAATTAAGAATGTACCGTCAAAAACCTAAGGGTGGGAATGCAAGAAGTGAAGAGTTGTTCAAAATTAAGAGTCTCATCCTCTCCCTGTCCTTTGCCTCTTTTTTTCCTTCAGGTATAGAAATTGCAGCTTTAATGAACAGGAATAGAAACTGCATTTCTGAGAAAAACTAAGTTCAAAATGGAGAGCTTTTGGCAGCAGTATCCCTCCCTCTCTTTTTGAGATCCTTAACACATGCCAAAGTTTTCCTCTTAATGCTTGCCAGGGCTATTGAATGCCGAAGTCGCCGTTTTGAACTTAAAACCTCCCGGAACTCTGAGACATCTCTGTGGAGGGTGCTTGCTGCCCTCCATATCTGCCAGACCCCAAGACTGAAATGTTAATCATAGATTCAGTTTTGCAATCTTAGAAATGAAAATTATCCTGACTGCATTCTCTCTTCCATCATTTTCCTTCCCCTCCTGGCTCTTCCACCCCATCAGACACAAACAATAGAGTTTCTTGTACGTGGCAGTACCCACCTTTTTCCCGTTTGGAACAGAACATTTGTCAGTCTTCCTGGATGGCCATGCTGGTCCAAAATTGTCTCTGGGACACATGCTTTCTTCTGTGGTCACTGGAGTGAGGGGTACATCCCTTGCAGAACAAATATTACTCAGTAAAATGAGCAGGAACAGAAGCTGTTCAATAGTGGCTGTTCCTACAAGCAGATGCATGTTGTATGAACAGTATGTATGCTAAAGCTGTCCAAGCCCATGGATTCTGGGGATTGCCTCTATTCTCATCCTTTTGCTGCTGAATTTGTTTATCGGGTACAGAGATGAGTTAGGGAATTAGGCAACTTAATGGCAAATTTTTTATTTCTGCTCCAGCAGGGAGTGCAATTCATGAATTAAACAGCCTTGAGAAAAGCTATGAGGGGACCCCAAAACCTACCTACAAGGATGAGAAAAGCATTTGAAGTTCTGGGCCCTGTGGACACCACTGATGGATTCAGAGCCAATCATGCCAAAGGCTTGCAGCTTTCTACGAAAAAGAGAGCACTTTATCTGTATAGTGAGGCAAACATGTAACAGCACTTACCTGATAGGCCTTTGGTGCTAAATCCTTTGGTGTCAAATCCACAAGCTGGGTGTAGTAACATGGCAGATGTTGGCAAAGTCTGTCTGAAGAAAATTCCTGTAATTTTTTCACCTACCTTAAACTATCTCTCTCTGTGAAGAATAAGTAGCAAGGGCCCCTAGTGATGTGATAGCATGTTCATTCTTTTTCCTTTGTTGCAAATGTACTTTATAGAATAACAAGTGAATTGGCTTCTTCATGAATTAACTACACTTCAAATGGCACTGTTTGGTTCTCAGTGCTGCAACTTTCTTCATTCTGCAGTATGAAAATTGCATGTGCATCACTGGAGGCAAGTCCCTCAAGATGCAGTTTCTGTTCTTATTTCTGAAATACCAGAGGGAGATCTGGACTTCAGTGTTATCAGTGTGAGATGTCCTGGCCTGACAAGATCTTAATCTCAAATGAGTTCAAGCACTCCTCTTAATCAATTCTGAATGCAGCCTAAAGTGTACACAGCACTTTACATTTCCCAGCATACTATAATGAAGATGACACATGCTTTAAAGTGTTGGATTTATGCAGATTTGCCAAGAGGGCAATGGTGCACAAATAGAGATGTTTTTAACTGAAAGGACATGTGCTTCCCATACGGATGCAGTCATGGTTGCTTAGTCTCTGAATGAGTTCATGTTGCAATTCTCCAGAAGAGAACATGTGCTAAGTATTTCTTCAGGCTAATTTTTTCATGCTACAAATAGTAGTTGTCATCATCTCACCCAACACACAGGTTTCAAGACTCAAGCTGTCAGAACCTACTGGAATGGTTCGTGTCTATGAACGATGAGTGCCACAGAATATCCGCCTATCCTACACTGGGTGGGCAAACCTTTAATGTCATCCTCTGTGTTCCTCAGTGACTACCTCAAGGAGTTTGTTCTCAGTACATTGCCTGTTGGAGACTCCTTTGAAGTCACCTAACTCTTAGTGCTGCATGGAACTCAAACACTCAGTTCTTATTTTGTGGTAAGCATCTAGGGCTATATTAGCCTCACAAGTACCCTCCATACATGTTAAAGGGTTTTGGAAGTTTCTTTGAAAGCAAATGGAAAGTTGCTCGGCTTGGGTCCAGAAGGGAGTAATTTGTGTTTTGAAAGGTTTTTTTTTTTGATTAATCCAAAATTATTTAATTTATTAGGAACATGCTTATACAGCCACCTCAGACACCAAGATAGTAATCTTGGTTTTAATTTTGTCATTCATGTGGCTGAAAGGCATGGGCTAACCCCCAGGCCATGTTCTCTTCATTAAGGGGTTCCTATTGCTGTAGTGCCTCATGGTGATGTTGCCTCCAGTTCAAACATTTCTAGTGGGAGAGTTCTCTCTTCTAAACTCTCTTTTTCTGTGAACCACACAACTGACCGCAAACAACCTGAAATCTTTCTATCTTGAGTTTACAGCCCATTTTCACTATAGGTCATTGCTAGGACAATTCCAAGTGGGAAAGTGCATAAGAAAAGCTTTGACAAGGGAAGTTACATGATCTCAAACCTGTGATTCTTTGTCTTCTCCTCTCTCCTTGACACCCATGCACACACATAGTTAAAGAAATGCACCCACCTATTTATCTCCCTTATAAAGGGTAATTACCTAGTTCGTGGCCAAACCACAGTGCTGGTGCAGAGACATACAAGTTCCATCTGCAGATCTCCATTCTGTGCAGGCTCACTAGCTGAGGCATGGAGCTGGACCTGCAGGACCAAGGCTGGAGCTGTGCTGAGGCAGCTTAGGGGGTGTTACCCATATGCCAGAGCCAACTGTATATTCTGGTAATGCGGGCTGCAGAAGCAGTCTGTGCCTGGGCTAGGAGGCTTGCTAGACACCACATGTATTGGAGAGCACTGTAGATGAAACCAGGAGGACCTAGTGGGAATTTGGGAGCCATGGAAAAAAAAAATCTCACTGTTCAGAGTATCATAAAAATCCTTTTACAATGAACAACAGAGAATGGACTTTACTCCCACTCATCTCTTTGCACTCATCTGCCCAATGAGTGTTTTAGCAGCAAATTATAAAGGACAGGATCCTTGTTATCTTATCTTTCCATTTACCAGTCTTTATAGTGTCACCTACAGATATGTCACAGACAAATGGCAATCAACGTCTTTCAGTCACGTACCAAACTGTCAAGTGTTACCTAAGCTGCAAAATCTGGAGGGAAGGAAACCTCAGATTTACAAATATCTTCACTTACTTTGTACAGTTTTATGCTATTTTTTGTGCTTAAAACTATTGAGACAATTTCTGTGGGCAAAAAAACCCACACCCGATCAAGCAATTAAAGTAATGAAGCAAATAAGGTCACAATACTACTTTTCCCCAAAAGTTCTCTTATTTGGTGAATGAGGTGGCTGGATGGGATCTGCTTGAAAGAGTGCAAGGGATCTTGGATCCCTTTCTTTGGAGGGATCCAAGAAAGGTGATTGATGTTCAAGCTCCACCTCCTCCAAGGTCAGTAGTGGTCCATTTTAAGGAACGGGAAACAAAAATTCCAGGAGACCTGCATGGATGTACAAGGAGATCCTGGCAAAATTAAAACACAAAAATGAAGCATATAGAAGGTGGAAGCAGGGACACGAGACCTGTGAAGGGTATAGAGACACTGTCCAAGCATGCAAAAGACAGGAAAGCCAAAGACCAAACTGGAATTGAATCTAGTGAGGGGTGTCAAAGGCAAGAAAAAGGGCTTCTGTAATTATATCAGTCACAAAAGGAGGACTAGGGGAAATGTGAGTCTACTGCTGCTGAAGGTGGCAGGAGCCCTGGTGACATAGGACATAAAAAAGGCTGAGGTACTGAATGCCTTCTTCACACCAGTCTCTACCAGGAAGACCTGCCTTCAGCAATCCAAGGACCTGGAGACAGAGGGAAAGTTTGAAGCAAGGAACACATACCCGTTGTGGAAGAGGATCAGTTTACAGAATACTTCAGCAGGCTGGACATGGACCCCAATGGGATGCAGCCAAAAATGCTGAGGGAGCTTGCTGATGTCATTGCATTTTGATTATCTTTGAATGATCATGGTGACTTGGAGAGGTGCATGAAAACTGGGGGAAAGCAAATGTCACTCCTCTCTTCTGAAATAACTTGAAGAACTGCCCAAGGAACCAGGTGTTTTAAAGACAAGTTAGTGATAACTCTCTTCTCCAGCCTGTGACAGCCTCAGCCCTCTAACCCAGAAACAGCACAATGCTGGTTCTGCTGTTGGGTTGCAAGATTCATTACATGACTTGGAGAAGCAGCTGTTTGCTTCCTTCAGAACCTATCCAGACTTCATTTTGCCCAGATCCATTTTTTTTCTTTCTACTTTGCTGCTGAAAATAAGCTGCAGGTGAGAAAGTAGAAAGACCTCTGAATGCTAGTTTGAGTGCCAACCTTCAATTATCTGCTGGACAAGGCTTGGCTTTCTGCTGGTTGACAGGCAACATTAAGTGCAGCCTTAGAAAACTCAGGTTCATGTTTATTTGTTTGTTTTTACATGCTCCCTTAATTTCACAGAAAAATGAAGGAAAGAAAAAACCAGCGACTTTTAGGATAATCTCACTTCTGTCGCTGAGCCAACCCCTTAACAGAATTTTGTGGCATAAAGGAAAAAGAGAATGCTAGCCTTAGAGTTTTGTCCTTGCCAGATTTTAAGGATTAACTACATAAATGTGGAGCATGCATGTGGTTTTCAAAACAGGCGACACAAAACTTCCACATAATAGAAACAGTCCATCAGTCCAGATGAGAGATTGCTACCAGATCTTCCTTATTTTTTCATCTTGTGGCAAACTGAAATCCTTAATAATAATGATCCTCATTATTATTATCATCCCACATTATCCTAATAATCCTTAATTACATTAACTGATGATGGGATTTACATGCCATTTCAGTCACATCTGTAAATATGCAGATCTTGACTACTTTGGTCAATAAGCTCTTTAGCAGGAGCTGTTTCAGAAGAATCTGTTGTAGCTCTAATATGCTTTCTAGCACCACAACACACACAGGGATCCCTGTTTTCTGCCTGAACTGACAGTTCTCTGTTCTTGCCTATTAGTCCTTCCATAAAGGCTGCACAGAAATTCCAGTTGTGTAAGTTATACAAAGGGTCAATCTCATTTATGTAATAGCCATCTGAGAAGTAGTGCTAAAGTATCTTGCCAGCTACAGTGCTAGGAAGATGCTGTCACTGCAATTTCGGGCTTTTGAAACAGATCTGTCAGACACATTTTCTACGAAGCAATGTCAAGCCACTCTTTAGCTCCAATGCTTTCTAGTTCAATATAATGCTATGCTCCATGAACACAGGGTGAACTGTGAGTCTTTGAGTGAATATGTCCCCAATTAAAAGTAAATTGTCAGCAGCACTTCACAGGGAATAATTCTATTTTAAACACCAGGTGTCACTCTAGTGATTCCTGCACCAGCTCCCATTAGGTTAAAGCTTTACTTCTAAGTGATGTCAAAGCTCAGTGGAGAACAAAGGTGCTCGTACTTTCTGTTCCCAAGCATGTGCGTGCAGCTACATGATTAGCAAGAATCTGGGCAAATTGTTTCGTATTTCAGCCAGCCGCATTTATAGTTCTGTGTGGCTGGCCTCAAACCTGAAGCTAACCATCATTTTAGAGCTATTTTATGGCTGATAGCAACTGTTCAGAATGAAAAATAATAAAAAATCAGTGAAACAGTTCTCTTGATAGTAATACTGCATGCATTTTTTTTCCAGAAGAACAGCCCATATTGGATAATATTCAGCAGTTACTTAATAAAAAATTTATATAAAATTGCACATTTTGCAACTTCTTGGCCCACAAACAAATGTCCAATAAAAAGCAATCTTCTTTTATACTTACCAGATCCTGAATGATTTTGCACATGAAATATTCCTTCTTTTTACAAATTCTCTATTTGACCTATAACCTTGTATCTTTTGAGTACTGAAATATACTTACCCAGATTAAACAGAGCTGTCACTTTGACAGTGAACAGATACTATTTGTCTGTCTTTGTCTAGTTTCTTCAGCTTCCTAACTTGCCATAACTAATCCCTGTCTGCACTGTGAATTTTCCAGGAACCTGTTCATCAGTAACTACTTTGTATTAAATGGGTAAAGCTGCTCTTTTCCAATCTGTAATTAAAGATAATGAGAAGGAAGGTGCAAGTCATGGAGAATGCAAGCCCCAAAAGGTTAGGTGCTATTTCAGCCTCATGCCCTAGTGTACAAAGAAGCCTTGTTCCAGTGATATGCTTAAAAGATGACATTTCTTTGTGTTAGATTTACATGTAGAATCTGTGTTACATATTCAGCAGTAGTCCTAAGTCACCTGCCTCCGAAATGCTTCAGGATGCTCTTAAAGTATTTCTACACAAATGAGAGTCTTGCTGTTGACAGAGCAGTGCAGCAAATGGCTGGGGAACATTACCTAGAGAGCATCTTTAACAAAGGAAAAGGAATCAAATGCCATGGCAATTTCAGAGGATAATCCTTAGGGCTGGTAATTGCAACACTTTAAAAATGCTGAAAGCTGCACAACTTTCAAAGGCTCAAACCCAGTATTCTTACCTGCACTGAAGAACATAGTGCCACTATATTCATGGGAGTCTCTGCTTTAGTCTGGAGACAACTTAAAATTGGTGCTGTTGTGTGCATGCTGGAATCTTGACAGGATTGTGGCTTTGGGAGGAGTAAGGTGCTACACAACACAAAAAAGTCTCAGTAGTTCTTGTCAGATAATGGAATCAGCACAAAATGCCCAGAACAAACAAAATTCTATAAAATAATGCAGATTTTAAGACCTGCAGGATGAAGTGACTGCAAGGACTGAATAATGTAATTGTTAAGAAAACAACAAAAAGTGGCATAGGTAAAAAACAAACAAACACTAAACAAAAGACAAAGCTCATTTATTGTGGTTTATTCTGTCTGGCTATTGAATTTATATATAGGTTTCAATCCAATTAATTTTGCCGGGATTTTTGAATTAAATTAATTTAATTGCAATGTAACATGTTTCCCATTTAACATAATTTACATGGATTTCCAATAAATTCGAAAGTTATTTGCAAATATATTAACCAGAGAAAATGGCAGAGCCTCTTTTAAATCCTTTCAGAGAATACAATACAGAATCTTATGATTTTTTCCTGCATATAAACAAGTAAATATTAGGATACTACTGTACATAAATAAAACCTGTATTTTATATTATTGACCTATGTTCTTACTTTTAGATAACTGCTTCATATGTTCATGTAGCATTTTCCCCCCAGAAATATTTACATAAAACTCGTCTACATTTACAGTAAATAACCATAATTGCCTACTGTGCTTTCAGCAGCCAAATGCTGAATTGGCTATAGAAACATCTGATGAAGATTCTTGGAACAATGGTATGACTATATTACATCAACTCATGTATACTATTACAAAATGTTGAGAGGAATTAATGGCATTTTTTAATTTACAAAATGCAATTTAGTGTTGGATCTGAACTGCTCTAATAGTAGGATAAGCCCTGCAATTACAGTTAAGCTGCAATTTATAGAACATACATTCTGCAAATGACAGTATTTCAGTGTTTGCAGTGGTGTGGATAGAACTATATTGATTTCAAACAGGTAGCAAGTCAAACAACCCTTCGTGTAGCAAACAAGCCTTAGCTAATGCCATCTTGGAAGTCTGCGTGCATTGACTCCAGGTGTACATGACACAATCATTGAATCACTAAGCTGTTCCCAATGCCTACGGATCTGAACTTCAGTATATTTCACTATATCCACTTTAAGATAGGTGGGATAGTTCTAAGCCTCTCTTTTCACAAGCTCATACTGGTTTGAGGATGTTTTGCAGTTCTGTGTCAGTGATCAGAGACTCAAATGGTTGTCCAGAAAACACATTTTGTTGCTAGAACACTATGTAAGAGAACTTTGGTAGGAGATACTCCAGTAATACATTTTTTTCCATTATAAAGCAACGGATAAAATAAAGAAAAGTGTCTGTAATTACAAATTTTTATCCACTATGTTCTTACTATGCAGTGTTCCATATGTAAAGCAATTTTATGCTGAAGCTCATATAGCACCCAATTTTAAGTGACTCTTACTGAGGAATGATTTTAATAATTAGCTATTAGACATAATTATCCATATAACAGACTATTTTGTGTTGTTCTTACGGAAGTAATATCAATTCACTAATATAAAAGAAAGAAAATACATTTCACTGGAAATACAAACAAAAGTACCTATCACTAAACCAAACTTCTAAACTCTTAGGGCCCAATCCTGCAGCCTTGGCTCATGCAAAGAATTCTATTTAAATAAAGTAATCCAGTTAGAGTTGGTTTTTGGTTTTGTTTTTTTGCTAAAAACCCCCATCATGCAAGTCCAGATCTACACATGGTACTTAAATTAGTGCACTTACATTTGCCCATGTTTGGTTCATAATAAAACAAAACGATGTATTTAGAATTTATTTACTCATTTCAGTTCTCTTGATACAGAGGCTTGATAAAAGATAACCCAACTGCATCATGGTTGGGTGTAGATTACTTGCCCCTGCCTCTCTGTGTATAGGGAATACAGAGAATAAAAAAAAATCCTATCTGTCTCCTCTGAGATTCTCAGCAACTTGTCCCTTTACTGTAACCTTTTCTACTTTAAAAATCTTTTGAAACAGGTGGTCTGTGAGATGGGGGAAGTGCAAATGAAACTTAGCTATTGTTCCTTTACCTCCTTCTTCCTAACTGCTGCAGTGGGCTGTACCTGTCTTCCCCTGACAGTGAATGCTCTTTTCTGGGTGTGAAGGTGGGGCTCCTACACTTTCATCTAGAAAGACCAGTCAGACTGAGGAGAAGCAGTTCACATGCTCTTCCTTAAGTTAAAGGGGTTTGGACTGTGAAGCAAAGGGCCCTTCCTAAGTAGTCATCACCACAGAGATGAGATGAGATGAGATGAGATGAGATGAGATGAGATGAGATGAGATAGGCTCTCCTGAAAATCATAAAGGTAGTACATGCAGAAACTCAGGAGCCACCACAGCTCATTCAAAGGCTCATTCAAAGACCTGTCTGCTGGTAGGATGTTCTGAGGAAACTAGTTATGTGACCTTTCTCAGTCTCAGATATAAAGAGTAAATTCCAGTATCCTCAGACATATGAGAAAGAAGGTTCTTGTGCTCTTAGGTGTTTCTTTAATAATATATTAAACATTGTGACAATGTGCCTCTTACATATGTCTCTGAATGTCATGTGAGTGCTTGCAAGTGACAGAGGTTCTTGCCTTGAAAGAAAGTGAAGACCTCCACAGATGTCCTCCAGACAGGATGCCATTACCCCAAAACTGACTGAAGTCCAGGCTCCTAAATCTCACAGGTGCATTTAAAAGGTCCCATTCAGAAGTGTTATGTGATGCAATTTCTGTGCCCTCTCTACAACTGTCGTGTTTCACTAAGGACGAAAGAGATACTTAGATGGTGACAGCTGAACACAGTGAGGAAGAGCACTTCCATAAATAAGAGGGTAGTCCAAATCCAACCTATGCTGAAAGTTAAAATACAAGTTAAAATTGTTCTCTCTGTAGACATTAGGAATTGAAAACATCAGTGCTGTCTCTTTTTTTTTTTAGGTAATAAGATTTGTATGGTTTAAGCGCCCTCCCCAGTATAACAAGATTAAAAGGACAAGAGTTGGTTATATTATCTAGTAGTGAACAGGAGGCATTCTGAAATCTCAAATGAAGCATTCTGAAGTCAAGTGATACTTACATACTTTATAAATAATCCAAGCCGACTGTTGCATTTTCATAAACTATAAGAAATAACATAGCTGCTTTCTAAATGAAACAAAATCTCATTTTGTATTTTCTGTACAAACACATTCTAGTTAAAATGAGCCAATGAATTTGCAGGGACAAAACCCTTGTCAGACTGTGGTATTATAACAATAAATGAACGTCACAAATGAAAGCAAATATTTAAGAATGTGTATGGCAAGAGAGTACCACATACCGTAGTCAAGTGGCTGTGCAATAACAGTGAGCATGTTTATCTTTACAAAAACATCTGTATTTTTAGGCACTTTGCTGTCATGTTTGTAGTGACTGTTCTTCTGGCCAGTTTAAAAATGAAGACCGCCAGAAAAAAAACCTCACAGCTTGAAAGAACAAAAGTAAAATTTATGTTATCCATAGACTGGGCACAGGCCAATGGGTATGTAATGCAAAGATAATATGTGCATTTGCTATGGAAATTGGGGTGTCAGACCTAAAATATATCTGCATTATGTAGACACTCTTGCTGACCTTTGGATTATAGGTAAATTAAGTTTTATCAATTAATCAGTGAGAACCTTAAAAGTTCTCATCTTCCTGCTGTTCTCAGGAGAACAGTGTCCAGTGTATGTGATATCCTAATGCACTTGTGGAAAATTACCACATAGACAATTAATTTAATACTTTTTGTAAGCCTGGGATATTTCATGCTGACCCAACCAAAGGGGGTTCTCTCTCCTAAAGAAAGGGAACCCTGTATTTTTAGCTCTGTGATGTTCCATTCGCAGCATTTATCTTTAGCATAATCCTGAACACATGGTGCTTGCTAGCAAGGGATATATATTTTTTATATATTTACTTTTCTGAGGCTGAGATCTGCTCTGGCAATGTCTTCAGCCACCACCATCCCAGAAGAGATCCTACAAATCAACTTCAGCACCAGGATATGAAATCATATTAACAGTAATTATGTTTCCTGCTCCCAGGAAGAGACCTGCCCTTGAAAGTCTTCAGCACACTACCAAAGGAGCATCTGTCAGGCTGAGCATCTTTCTGCATTCTTCTGTTTTGCAGCAGTCTACCACACCAAATTACTTGTGAGGCATGTAAAAGCCTTATTCAGGCATATTCCAACCTCAGTAAGTAACACCCATCTGAAATAACTGGTTATTTGCCTATGAGCAAAAGTCCCTCATTGGAGTGTGGTCCAAATTAAAATGTTTGTGGCAGAAACAGATTTCTTACAGTCACATGGCAAACAAATGTATGTGCACAACAGGAGACAGAAAAAAAATTAGTCCTTGAGCTGGGCTATGATGTTTCAGTGCACAGACGAGAGTCATGTCTCTAGCTGCTTCTAAGCCAAGTTGCCTGGCCTGAATGGCTGCTTTTAAACACCCATGTCGCAGCCTAGGCAGGCTTGTCACACGTGGGTACTCCACTCTGGCTGCAGTGAGATGAACAAGAGACAGGGCAGCACTGTCGGCTTTCACAGTCAAGAGTAGCACAGTTAACGCTAAGTTCTGAGAAGCGGATAATACCAGAGAGAGCACTCTGTGTCACAACTTTACACATCAGCTTTCAGAAAGCACATGCAAACCATTTATGCAGCATCTTAGAAAAGCACCATTGAAAGGTTGAACAGAGAGCACCATGTATATGAAATTGTGTTCAAAATAGCAGACAGGAGCTGTTCAGGGAGCTGTGGAGAAGCATGCAGCCCAGAAGCATCCCTGCAGGATGGATTCCTTGAAGGCACGATAGATGAGGGCTTAGAGAACAAGGAAGCTGGTCATCAGCCAGTTGAAACTGTGGGGATGGCCCAACTCTGGGTTACTCATTAATGTAAATCCCCACACCTGCTCATCCCTCACTCCATGGATTCTGCTACACGTAAGCAAGCCTGCAATTTGTATTAATAGAAAGACTGAAGCAACTAATTGTTCACAGTTGATATGAACACCACCTCCCTGAATTCCCACTATTGTAAAACTTAGGTTCTTCAAAAGAAGACTGATAATTCTTATTGCAAAGCTTAGTCATCATAGCTACATTACTGGGCTTTTTAGTGGATGTTTGTGAGTGACTATTGCTATTGTAGGGCTAACGGAGGTCCAATACATTAAATGTGTCTCTATAAAGATGCTTCCAACTTGGGACAAGTAAATATTGGGGTTGTCGCTTTGTACTTTTGTGTTAAACACATACAGTATGGAAAAGAGTATGGAAGTACTAGCTACTTTGTAGAAAAGGCACTATAACTGATCTAACTGTGGTAATTAGGTACATGCCTGTGCTACAGGTATCTGCAAAGAATTATTTCTCTCCGAGACTGAGAACGTAATTCTGCACTCATGTTAGAACAGGATGACTGGTTTACATACAGGATTAGCACTGGTTTAGCTATGTGGTAAGAACAACTCCCATGGGAGACACAGAATCATGGAAGAGTTGTCTGAACTGCGTTTCCTATTTTCTACCAGTTCCCAGAGGGAAATAAAAAAGACCTTCTCATTAGTGCAGTTATATACACATTACAGCTTCTCTTGGCCTTACTCTGGCAATTTGATGTGAGATCTTACTATATAGTTGTGCCGGAAAATGGAGGCAAAGAAACAGACTGTGAAGCTTCCCTGGAAAACTTCACCAGGTAACAAATACTTCATTTTGAGTGTTGATATTTTATTTTGGGATATGATGAAAGAGTAGAAAATAAAAGTAAAGGGACAAGTAGAAGAGACTCCCTTTTCTTTACAGACAGATTAATCTCTTTGGGGATTATGGTTGGAAAAATCTTTTGAATATATTAGTGAAAAGGAAGCACTGACAACAGCCATAAAGGAACAGATCTTACTTCTGGGAAGAGGGAACTAAACCAGAAGCTCGATTCTTTGTCAAGAAATGTAATTATTCACTAAAGAACCTTGGACTGAATTCTAAAACATTTTCCCTTAGCATTAGACTATGTAATGAAGATTGCAGGGGAGTTATGCACTTGCCCATACATCCTTGTTCAGGAGGGTAATTCTTTTTCAGCTCTTAAGTCCAATGTGTGTGGGTCTCAAGGGTGAAGGCAGGTACACATCCCAAAAGCAGCAATCCAAAATGTGAACTGCTTCTCCATGAGACTGAGGTCTGATGGATCATTAAAAGGCTGTGGCCAGCCTGAGAATCATTTAAACAGGAAGGAATGTGCCAGTGCCACAGGACTGCAGACATGGTACCAGCACCCAGTGCAAAGCTGTATGGGGCAGGTAAAAATAGAAACTAAAGAAAGAAGAGAGCGGGAGGAAAATTCTTCTTTCACTGTGAAAAAGGGAAGTCTTGGGGGGGTCTCAGGAGCAGTTGTCAGAACAGAGGAAAGAAAGGAAGGAAGGAGCCATTTCTTGTGTCCTTCCTCCAAACCAACACTCTTGCTCTGGCTGTGGAAGACAACAGAATGACTGGACAATCCTCCACCATCCTTTGACCTGCTGGTCTCAATGGGGGCACTTGCAGAGTGATGTTTGTTTTTCTTCTTTTGCACCTTGAAATTTTACAGTCAAGAGTTCAATGTTACTCTTTGCTATCAACTGATACTGTCTTTGAATTGGTTTTTAAATTGAATCTGGTGAAGCTGGCAAACCTCATGTTCCTACTGTTTCTTCAAAAGCAGTCAAAGGGATAACTACATCTTGAGATGTATTTGGGAATTTCAGGAGTTGAGGTATGCCTGCCACTAAGCTGCAGGAGTCAGACTGAGGACTACATATATAAACTGGTACCCCTGAGCAAGGAACAGACAGCAAACACATAGTTAAAGACTAAAGACATTCTCCATACTTAGTACAACAGATCTTCTGAAATGTGATGCATCTTATCTTTGGCCTTAAACAGTGTGAAGTAGAAGGAGAGAACAGTCAAAGGTGAATTTCATGAATTCACATTCAAGGAAACAGAAGGAGAAACTTTCATAAAGGGAGAAACTCCAGAATGCAAAACCAAAGTTGTCCTTAAAAAGCACTGAAGTAAAGTGGAAGCAAAGAGTTTGCTGCAGCTGTCAAAACATGGCAGCATGGTCAAGAACAAGATGGATGTAGACTGGTCTGAACTGCTTCTCTTCCAAGGAAGAGAGTCATAGATCAAATGTGCTGTGCTGTCACACAAGGTCAGGATCCATGAAGTTTGAAACACCCCATGGGCAGAGTTTGACTGCATACTTTTGCTGCTCCTCAGAGCTGTGATACTAAAAGACAAAGCCCATAAATCAGCACACTTCTTTCAGTTATGAAGTTATTTCTAATAAATGTGTGTAACCAGATCTATGTTTGCTCTTTATAGTACCAGGTAATGTTGAGCACTGACCAAGGATCCAAGAAGGGCTCAACCTGGTATATCAAAACCCAGTACCAACTGAGCTGAAAGTAAACCTGTTTTGTTTACTACAGAATAAGCCAACCTCAGTTTATGTACTGTTTATTTTGAATTAAAAATAAACTGCTCTTCAAGCACATGCCAGATATTACGTATGTGAATGTTACCAAGCTTGGACTGTAACTTATACTTGTGTCCAAATTACAGGGGTATGCTTATATACATGGGGATATGTGCACACAATGCCAGTTCTCTACCATTGGACTATTCTTGTACCATTGTACTATTTATTGTACTACTCCTGAAGAAAAAAACGTACCAATCCAGTACCTACTTATTTCATCCAAGCACTGTACTTTGTTTTCCACAGTAACAGAATAACTCGGCATTTTTGAAAAGCCAGTGGCTTTCAAACTGCTTGTCAGAGACCCAAGAAGGGCTTTGTTGCCCTCCTGCTTGTTTTAGCAGAAGAACAAGGAGGACCAGTGACTATGCCTGACTAAATCCCACTGGTTTTTTGGCCTCTTTTTTGCCTTTTGGCAGTGTTCTTTTACATAGACTTCATTATTTTGAGCTTAAAACCAGAAAGTTATGTTCCATATCCCCACTCAAGGGGACAGAAAAAGCCAACAAAACAACCCCAAAGCAATTTTCATTCATCTACTTCTGAAATAGGAAAAAAATTTCTAAAAAACCAAATAAAGCCCAAATAAGTAATGGCATTCCTTCTATTACAAAAGCCAGTAAGTTAATCTAAAAAAATTTTGAAGATGAAAAATATGTTGTAAAAAAGAAAAATATTATCCACTCAACACAGTACATAAATTTTCCTATATAAGAAACTAGACAAACATATTAAAATATTTTAAGTCTTAAAAAAGGGAAAAATTCTGCAAAAAAAAGACTCAACACTATTAAAGTTACACTACACATTATGCCAGTGCATTCATTTGCACAACTTTTTGCAACATGACAATTGTCTGGGGTGTGAATGTGTAGGTGTTTATGTCCATTTGAGGGAAACGGTGCAAGAACGCTAAGGGTGACCATTTCCATTTTAAAGGGGTATTTTCACAAATTATCAAACAAACCTCCTACAAATACCAGTACACATCTCAAATACTGCAAGCCACATTCTACAGCCCTTGACATTAAAAAAAAAAGAAAAAAGAAAAAGCCAACAGAATTAATTCAAGTACATTTGGAGTCAGTCCCTTGTGAAGTACTGTTGTTTGCACTTTAGGTGCAGTGAATGTGGACAAAGTTCCCCAAAAGACACAGAAGTGAGTGCACCTTTTCCAGCCCTGCAAAGTACATCTGGGTTGAGGTACAATGATCCGTGGTTTGCTTAACATTGTGGATGCCAAAACTTGAATGAAAAATTATGCTTGAAAAACACTTTGAAGAAAATGACATAAAATAATCTCTTAAAATGAGAAGCCAGTTTTGTGTAAAGGCAGTCTTTTTGGTATGTAATCCCATCAGGATGACAAGCATGGCACTCCTTCCCAAATCACATTTGTCTTGGAGGTAATAACAAAAAAACCTGTACGTTGTCCTGGTCATCATTCTGACCTGACGTACCCTTTCCCATGGGCCTCGATCCACCACCCAGAAAAGCCAGCAGGTACCACACCCTGGTTGAAACATACATTGCTTCTTCACCACTTGTGTTCTAGACTTAGCTTTGTTCCTCAAAAGGAGAAGCACTTCCCTCTCCATGTTTCACTTGTTCCTTTGAAAATAACAGTGGCAAAATCTGCTGCCAGAGTAATTAAAGTCTGGTGAATTCCCTGTGGTGCTGCAAGTCCCCTATGCTCTCATAGTCATTCTCTCCTGAAAGAGCAGTGTGGTTTGTGTTAGGCACAGACAAGGTCCTGTCTTCTTCTTGGCTCACTGACTGGATAGCTTCATAGTCTGGCTCCAGCTCCCCGTTTGGTCTGTCTGCTGACTGAGGCACAGTGGTGGAATTTAGGGTGTTTTCAAAGTCCTTCACACTTGCATAGAGGCCACTGCAAATAGATGGGGACCTCTGAGATGCAATTTCTTGAATACAGGTGTAAGGAGAATCCAGGGCCTTCATGGCCTGTCCTGGCTTACTCACAGATGAGTACATGGCTGAGATCTAGGAAAAGGAGACACCTGCTAAGTATGAAGCATGTCATAAAGTTTGGGCATCAGTCTCTGCCTTTGTACTACAACAATTTTGGTTACTTAAGAAAAGACAGGATCTTCTGATAAAAACATATCCTTTCTTAATAGGATATGGTTTTTTCCTTGAAAAAATAAAAAAAATAATTTCTTACAGATTCTTCCTTTTCTGGCATGCATTTACAAATTGATTTTCTTTCAAAAAAAGAATGCTTTATAAAGTAAGTTTATAAATGTAAAATTTCTTTGAATATAAATCCCTGGCGAGAAAATTAGACCTGGGCAATAGGGACTGACTTTGTGAGCAGGAGATCTTGCAAGTTTTGCTATGGTCCTGGAGTAAATTTGGAATCAATAGGGAGAGAGGCATCAAAGGGAGGATCAGGTCGAACTGCTGTAATGAAGGAGAAGGATGCTGTCTGATCCTTAGGGCTTTTAAAATTATTATTGTTACTACTTTTAATGGTAGTGGCTACTTTTCTGCTTTTAGAGACACTGCAATAGGAGAATAGTTAATTGTTTTTACAGGCAGGACTCAATAGGTACCAAGTCATGTGAAGATGACATTAAAAATCTGTAGATAAATTACTCACACCAGAAAACAGCAAACAGTCAGTGCCAATACTGATACACAAGGTCTGTTCTGTTGACTACATTCTACCTACAGAGAAGAGCTGCTTCTCAGGCATTGAGTATCTGGACTTTAGACTGGAGACTGAAACCTCTCAGCTGTAAACACCAGAAAGGGAGTGTTTCATTCCTAACTCTAAAAATCCCCTCTGGTGAGGTGCTGCACTTCAACAAGCGTGTGAAAGTGGCCCTTCATGAAAGGGTGAGGAGAAGCCCACATCCACACACCTCCTCTGCTCAGGGTTTACCTGGCCTGGTGCCAAGCACAGGGATCAGTCTTGATTCCCTCTCCCAGTCCAAATGGATACTAGCCCTTGCACAGGACAGATGCCTGAAATTTCCTGCATTGCTTCTCTGGTACCCAATACCACAATAATACAACAGCTTTTCTATTACATTTAAAGTCTTTCCCAAGCATGCAAGGCCACTCTGGGTTTGTATCAATCCAATTAGAAGAACAGATTGGCATGATGTCCATTACCATTAGGCAACACAGACTGATGCAGACGAACCACACCACTTCTGATAATTCTGGGATGGGTTTTGAGTGTGTGTGTGTGTATTTGTGTGTGTGGTTGGTTGGTTGGGTGTTTTGTTTTGTTTTTTGGTAAGACTGGGTTGGGATTTTTGGGGCTGGATGGTTTTTGTTTATTTTTTTGTTTTAGAGGGACATCAACTTGGAGATGGCAATACTTCTTACTTTTTACAGATTTCAGCTAACCAAACAAAAAATAGCTTTTCTGCTCATCTCTACTTCAGCTCTTCACAGTATTAGATTACATTAACCCAGTTCAAGATCAGTTTATTCATTAATGTCTGGGAATGCTTCTCCCAGCAGAAGGCATTAGCTCACTTAGCTCATTGCCAAGTTTGTGTTTACTTTTATGGCCAGCAAACATATTTATAAATGGCATGGGTGTACTGGAGATGATCACAAACAGCCTTATTTCTGTTTAGCTTTTCTCTTTGTTTAAGTCTCCTCCATTTATTTGACCAACTGACATTTTAAAGAACAGTTTATGTTCCAGTGCTTTTATTGTACTTCAATTTACTTCCTAGAGCCCCAAACACTTTGAATTGGGGAAGGTGGAGCATATCTTTCAAAAGACTGCTGGTTATTCTTCTTGAGAAAATCTTGTCATCCAAATAAATAAATTACACTAATGATCAATTAATTGTGGCCTCCTGTTATTTTATGACACCTTTTTCAACCTATAGGCCTGATACAGCCATATGTTAGAATACTTCTGATTTTAGGAATGTGGCAATACAAACTGTGCAGAGAATCCTGGGCTTTCATTTTCCCTTCACAGAAGTTTCACCTTTCTTAGATTCTGCTTAATCATGCAGAGCTTATGCTAATTTCTGCCTAAAAATTGGTCTCTAGTTAGTTACTGAATTTCATGCAAGAAACCTACCTCATCTTCTGTAAGAGATGGATCTTCCTCTCGAGACTTGTAAGACACTGAACTAAGCCTCTGTAAAAAAGGAAGAAAGAGAGAAAATAAAAGGCTTATTACCCATCAACAGTATGAAATCCATAACAAAACCCTCCCATTACGATCAATGCATTATATTTTATGGTCATTTGCTCTCAAGTTCCATTATACATCGCTAATATCCCCGCTATTCAGAGTACTTCTCTGGAGATAACAACCCTGAGGTTAGTAAAGCTTTTTAATGTATCTGCTCTTGTCCTCACATGAAAAGGGTAAAAATAATGTAATGGTTAAAACAAACTCTGCACTGCTGTATCCCCACCTTTACACTTCTTATGAAGTGTCTGCAGAGGCTTCTGAACAAATAGAAGTCAGCTGTAGCAATACACCAATTGCCCTTTCACCGGATTTTCAGATATGCTTTTAGATGACAAAAGAATAATACTCAGCTGACACCTTTGTGATGATTGTTATCCTTCATTCTGTGGATCCTGGAAGTGCTGCACAGGAGAGCTGTGTCCTCCCCAGCCCTGGAATGCAGCCCCTGTGTAGAGGTGCTCAGCAGCCCAGCCTCAAAAACACTCAGACCTGCTGCAGCCCACCCTGAGTTGAAGGATGGAAGCCTTAGTTTAGAATCAAGTTTAACTTCAAGCATGTAAAGTATTCTGTGGAAAACAGGCCATGAAACATCAGGGGAAAATCATATTGCTCTTACAAAAAATGCCTTAGGACCTTTATAACAATAAAGACCCTCCTGCTACACAGCAGCCTGGGATGCCTCCTCCCTGGGGCAGGAAGGCTTTGCTGGACTCCTGCTCCACAGTGATTCAGAGGGAGCCTGCCAGCACTGTAAAAGGTTGTATTCTGGACTTTCACACAACATCTCCAACTAAAAGACTTCATAAAACCCCCCAGGGCAAGCCAACATGGAGGAGTAGAGCTATTTTTAGCACAGTCAATGAAATACCACTTCCACTTGTTTGGTTGTTTTTGTGTTTGTTTTTTTTTTTGTTTTGTTTTTTTGTTTGTTTGTTTTGGTTTTTTTGGGTTTTTTTTTCACAGAAGCTCATTATGATAGATCCTTTTCTCCTTCCATTTTCTCATTGTTTTTACTTCTGGTAAATACCCAGCTTCAAATTCCTGGGCACTTCTGACAGACCCTGGCCCAAAGCACACTGAAGTCTGCCTGCTGCTCCCCAGGAGCTTCTTTCACACTGATAAACTCCCTTGCTGGAGTGCTCCAAACTGTATGGAGAACAGTGCTCTTTAACCTGTGGTTTGTTTACACTAGAAAAGAAAGGAAAGGAAAGGAAAAGTTCAAATGCATTTAATGTATTTGGGCCTTGTATTATATCTGCTTCACTACAGCAAATTAGTTTAGTCTTTCCTATCTGCAGCATATTTTTTGTGCTGGGGAGTAAATTACTAATTTCATCCTCACACATTAAAACAAACGCGCTCACAAAATTCATCAGTGATTTTTCTGTCATCAGTGTGCTTGTAAGCACCATATGTCAGGACCCCTTCTACAGTTTCCTACTCAAGTACTGATAAATACCCCACTGTGTTTGCCATCCGGTACTGCTCCCCTGGATAGAGCGTTCTTTCTTCTAAATGTGAAGCCTGTGACACATCAATTTTGGAGGACATTGCTATCTTGGAAACTTTAAAAAAACCCACTTGCTTCTAAATATTTTGTACCTAGTGGTATTATAAAGTATGCTTGAAACCTCAACAGTAGCAACACAAACAACATGTGTCCTTCTTTGCCTTCCACTTCCCTTTTGTTCCTCAACAGCACTTGACCTTTTGCTCTTTGGCTCAGCTGCTGCTCCTGACTTGGGCACCAGAACAAGAAGAACATTCTCCTCTGGTGCATTTTTAAGAGATGCTTTGCCCATCCTCAGGCTGCACAAGGCTGAAATCAGATGGCAGCAGCCAGATGTACACCCAGAGATGATTTCTTCCAGGGCTCACTCTGGAAAGACCTGGGTGAAAAAGGAGATCTATACTTCCTTTCAGTCTTAAATAAAAGAAAGAATCAAAGAAAATCTATTCTGCTTTTCCAGTTTTATTAGAAGAACTATGCTCAAGTTTTTGCAGGTGCTATTAAAGGTGTCTTTCTTCACCAAGTCCTTCCAAAGGGTTTGGCTGGGTCACAGCCAATAACCAGTTTAGGTAAATTTTTACCCATTAACTGCACACCTGACTCCTAAAAGGATGCTTTGTCCTTTTCATGCTGTTACAAATGGGAATGGTCTCTGGCTTGGTCCACCTAGTTCTCTCCCACATTTGTGTGCTTCATGAACTGGCATGGGCTGGGATCACCCTGGCTGCCCTCTTTTAGAAAGTGAGATTGAAACAGCTTGGACACAGTCTGTTCTCTCAGTTGGCAGGTACAAGCCTTAGTTACACAGGCGGCCTCCCTGCTTGTCCCTTCTCTGTGCCCTCGTTGTTAGGGAGACTTGCACAACGTACACACAACCACTTTCTTCATCAGAAGCAGGGCAGAAGGTTAAAGAGTTTGGGATGCAAATGTCATGCTAAACAGAGCAGCTAAGCAGACTCACAGGAGAGGAAGCAAAACCAGAAACACTTATGGAGTCTAACTAAAAAAGCTATCAATATAACATACATTTCCATAAACATCTTGTTTTTGGTTGCCACATTGAAAAAAACAGGCACTGGTCTGCATTGCTTGAAGCAGCAAAATAAAGGGAAAAATGATCATCATCACAACAGAAAAACAATCCCACAACCACCTCCCCACACAATGCCAACAATAATGACATTTATGTATTCCATCAATTACCATTTCCAACTCTGCTGCAGCTGTAGCTCTCAAGGACAGGACAGGCGTACGCCTCGATGCATAATGCATGTACCCAGCAGCGAGTACGGGAATGATCTGATGCCGAAGCTTTAACTCGGGGTGGCTTCAGCTCTGAGTAAATTTTAATTAGACAAACACCTTTTTTCTGGCACTTAGGGACTGCATGTGTCATCTCTTGATTAATCCTTCAAAACCAGAACCATTTTAATCAATTCCCACTCCTTGCAGTTACTGACACTGGATACACGGTGTGCTGGGGAGCTACAGAGCAGCAAAGGCTTTTCCTTTGTATCGGTGCCTGGGAAATACAATTACTTTCTGCAAGTCTTTTCACACCTGGTAGGAAAAATGTCCCTGTTACACAAAGCTGTTTATCTAAAAGTTTAATGAGAAATTACTTATGGCTGAATGCGGGAGGGAGGAGTGTTGCTGGATTATTGTTGAAAATAACAACTTAATGTTTTACTTAACAAGCTCATTATTTGTAAGAATGTGCACTGAAGAGTCCAGCTAAATAATTTTTACATTGTGAGTAGTCTTCAATTTATTCATTTGGACTCTATTGTGCTTTACAGGTTACATGGTTAGTTATTTATTAAACAAGACATTCCTCTGCCTTCCTGGATTACTGAAATTCTTCAAAGAGAACAACCAGAAACAAGTAACAATGCCTCAGCTCTGCTGTGATTTTTCAGGTAAATTTTTACATTAAAAAGTCATGTTGCATCTTAAGAATTTTAAAAAATGTTTCATCAATACCTACCTAATCTTATTTGATGACTCACACATCAAAAATGTGCTAAACCTACAGTTCTTTCATTCACAGTTAATAAGAAGGTATCTAAACATTCTGAAAAATGCAAACTCAACAGTTTTTGAAAAGTCTGCTATGATCTGAAAGCATCTTTAAAATGACTTCCGATTAAAAACTACAAATGGGAAAATAAACTGTTGAAAATGTGATAATTTTATTTTTCAAGGAGTTCACCACAACTTGTTCCTAGGGAGGAAGCATAAGCTGCTGAGAAAACGTAACTTTTGGCTGTGATTTCAGCACTTAGAAATTCCTTAGTCTGTTTATATGTCACGTACAGAATTTGACAAATATAAAAAGCATTCAGCTGCAATCTCTCTATCTTTCTATCCTTCTCTCTGACAGCAAAGACAAGGTGAGTCACTTTGAGCAAGCGCCTAACACTTGCACAACGAAGTCAAGGTGGCCCAACAAAGGAGGCTCATCTTAAGTTAGGACATTCACCAAGGATGCCCTCCTCTCCTTTTTGTAAGTTACGGTTAGAAAAAAGAGAGGGATTCTAAATAAGCTATAGGTCCTGACAGAGATACTGGATACCCTTTGTAATAGCTTCCACAAGTGTAATACAATCAAACAAAGAAGAAGAGGCCTCCTATGCAATTTCTGGATAATATTTGGGAGAAGCCTTATGTAGTGCATAACTGCAACAATCAAAAATACAGGCTGCAACAGAATGAGCACATGCCTCTAATGCAAAGACTATATTGTATATTATCATATTGCCACTTACAGTCTTGCTTCATTTTGAATGAGGTTTTTTTCTTGCTATTTTTTGTTACTGAAAAATAAAATCCTTTCCCACCCATATGTTCTCTATCACTATTTGTCTGTTTGATGAGGACAAATATTTGCAGTATTTACCTTTTCTGGTTTACTTGCTCCTTCTGTCACTTCTTCTTCCATTTCTTTTTCTTGCACATTCTCATTCTCATCAAGAAGTTTCATGGGTACTGGAGGGGGAAGCTCATCCTCTACATGTGGTATGTTGTCAAGAGGACTTTCTGAATTTGCACTTTGGCGACTCTTCTTATTTCGGTCAACAGATGCATATTCTGCTGACTCAATTCTGCACTCAGGAATCTGATTTTGACCTTCAGAAACAGTCAATGAAGCCTTTGATTTGCTGTTAGAGTTCCCTTCCATGCTGACTACTGCTCCAACATCTTTAATTTCCTTCACAGTTTCATACAAGCAGTCTTCAACTATGTTCTCCTGAGAGGAGCTGTCTTTCAAGACTTCATAAGGCCCTTCCAATCCAAGACCTTGATCGTTTTCTGCATTTCTAGATGAGATGATAGTTTCCATGGGGTTGTTAGGGGGAATACTGGGTAGTTCACGGCTCTGGTGACATTTTATAGACTTTCCAAGACTATCCTGTTGATCTAGTAGATCAGATGTCTGTACTTCTTCATAAGGCTGGATACAGGCAGCTGTACTGTCCTCAGAAAGCACTAAAGAAAATTACAGAGAAGTATTACAAACAAGTGCATAACTAAAAGGTGTGATTTGGTACTCTCTACATTGCTTTTTTTTGGTGACAGCTGGAAAGGATAAATGATCCTAATGCCTGGAAATGCCTAGTGATCAATATGCTTTTTGCTTATCAAAAGGTTTCAGCTACAGACATCTCTTCAGTCTACCGTTAAAATATATTCATCACAACATCTAAAATAATCTGTACACCCCCAAGTCACATTATATGACTACAGCATTCACTGTCAGAACAGTGGATGGGAGGGTAGCTATGCATGGATATTCTGCTGCCTTGTACTCAGTTTCACTGAATGATTACAGAGTGCTCAGTAGTCTCAGTTGGGAAACAGGTGGGAGGCCTCAAACCGAGTGCCTTAAAAAAAATCCGTATTAGATATTCCTCTTTGCATTTCCCCATTTTTTGGAATCAAAAGGAAAGCATTCCTACTTCCTCCCTACCATCCCTCCGCTTGTTTAACATGCTGGCCAAATTCTCATTGGGATTGCACTTCGCTCAGCCCTCCCTGCACGCGACACCAGAAGCTCCTCACCGGAAGGCTGTGCCATACTTCTCTTAGTCTCGCAGCACATAATGTAGGCTGACAACCTACTAACGAGCTGGCCATATGCACAAGAGAGAAGACTAGACTTCAGAAGGTAGTGTTAGGCAGAACATGTTGTTTTAGGTCCCAGAAGCAGGCCACATGTCACTGTCACTAGAGGGTAGTAGGGACTGCAATCTATGGGGCTTCTCATCTTACACCACGCATATATGACATTTACATGCATTCATGGACATATACAAGCATGCTTCAGGTAGTGCACGATATGTAACTTTACCTCACACAGTTTCTTTAAAATATCACTGCTGAACAGCTTTACTTTTCTTAGTGCAGTTCCTGTGGCACTATCTCAACAGGAACAAGCCATTCTTCTGTGCCCTTCAGTATGTTTGACATGGTGACAAAAGTGTTGCCAAATCAACCAATACCCTTGATTTGGATTGCCATGGACATTGCTTTCTCTTGTGTTCAGGGCATGCAGACACAGTCAGCACCTGCAGGGAGCCATACTCTGACTGCAAAACTCAGGACACAGCTGAAGGTATAAGATGGTAATCACTGACTGAATGCAAGATAGGAGTTTTGCCTTTCTGGTCCTTGATTCCAGGGATTTCTGTGCTGTGCAGAGCACCCTTACAGAACCCGGAGAGCACACACCTCGTTCAGCCTGGAGGGAATAATCAAAGGTAATGAGAGCTCAAGTTTCTGTGCTTCTGTGGTTATGGGTAGTAGCACAGAAGGGGTTGGTGTAGCTGAGGGGTTGGCACAGATAAGACAATGCTGGCAGCTTGGGTAAAAGAAAAAAAAACCAGCATTTGATGGTTCTGCTTCTATAGCCCTGCCCCTGCTCAAAAAGCTAGCAGAAACAGTAATAAAAAGAACTTTTAACAAAGAGTGCATAAAGTATAAGTAAGAAATTAAAGCACAGGGGTTCATGTTACTCAGAAGGGCTGTTATGCAGAGTGTAAGCTGAGTAGAATACCAGACAGTCTGAAAACTGTCTGCTGGGTGACAGCACACCTTTCAGCAGCAGCTCTGACAGCTGCACATGTGGTGACTCACGGCAGTCAGAGAGAAATACTTCCATTCTGCAGGGCTTTGCTCTGCACATCATGTCCCTCAGGGAACCACACACCTACAGACACAACAAGCTAATGGATGGGAGCAGCAATTAGCGGCAAAAACAAAGTTTAAAAATTTACTTTGAATACTTCTCTCTAAGGGGTAAAGTCTGAATAGCTTAGCCTCTGGTTGCAGGAGATGAGGAGGAGAGCTGTAAGCTGGAGTGCAGCCCCTGGTGTTGGTGTTAGTGTGAAGACAACAGTTGGCTGCCAGTAGCTCTGAGCTGAGAATGAGTTTATTTTTAGGTGCAGCTGCATAAAATATTTTCCAGTGATACTTCAGGGTGAATCATTTTGAGTGTTCAGCAAAGCAAAGACTAAGGAAAAAAAAGGAAGTCTATTTATGTTGCCTGTTTTCTAAAATACAAAAATATAAGTGACAGCACAGCACAGGACAGTGATCCAAAGCTGTAATCCCTGGAGGAGGACCTGAAATATTTCCACAGCCTCCTGAAGCTCTAAGGTGCAACTTTATCTTCTGTTCTTATCCCAGTTCCATTCCTTACCAAGATTAGGGAATGTCCCATTCTTTGCCTGATGGCCTGGTCAATCTGCAGCTATGGCTTGGTGGCCCAGGCTTGGTGGCCCAGACCTGGTGGCCCAGGAGAGGACCTCAGCACCTCCCAGTGTTGGCTGGTGTGGAGGACTGGGAGCAGGGGTGTGTTGCTGTGCCAGAGCACACCCAGTAGTGAAGTGAAGATGCAGCCTAAACCACCAGAATCTGTATGGGATGATCATTTCCACTGACTTCCCAGCAAGGCAAACGACTTCACAGCATTTTTCAGCCTGGCTGTAAGTTCTGTGTGATCTGGTGTCAGACCTGCAGAGGTGTGCAGAACATTCTGACCAATGGCTTGACTGTGAGCTTGGAAAGCTGATGGCTAGAAAGCTGAAACCTGCGATCACCAGCATGCAGCCAAGGTGGGAGCTGTGAGCACTGGGACGGGGCTGCTCGCTGCAGGGGCTGCCACTACTCACCCTCACCGTTGCTGAGTGCTCCGTTCTGTTCACTGTTTGGGGGAGGCTCCGTAACCGAACTTGTGATGGAATGGCTGAAAACCTCCTTGTCGGAAGGCTGCAACACAGATCAGTGACCGCTGGATCAGAATAAATGTTCACATGAATAGCCATGCAATGAATTCCATTCTGATCTCCAGAGCTCTGACTCACAGGCGTTATTGGCAGGAGAGCCAAACCATGCCAACTGGATTCAAAGATTTAAGTGCCTGTGTTTATGGATGTTAAAAAAAAATCAAAAGCAAAGATGTCCAGAGTGATGTCCTTTCCAAGCTTTATGGTAATAAACATTACTATGGCTTTAAGCTGTGAGAAGACAGCAGCTGACAAAGGGTACATTGCACTTGGGCTGCCAATGGAGTGAAGGAAAGGAGGAGAGCTGGAGTACAGGGGTGGCAGAAAAAGGCACTGAGAAAGTGCAGATTATCGGGATCTACACAAGTTTTCCTCCTCTTCCTGTTCTGAAACTTTTAAAGTTTCCCATGCTCAACCATCTCGAAATTCCTGAGCTATTTTCTAATCTGTGGTATTTTGCAAGGAACTTAATACAAACCAACCACAAGACAGACAAAAGCTGCCAGAAATAAATACTTACCACATTCATCAGATTTTCATGATCTCCATTCTGATTTTTGGCCTTCTTTTCCCTTAATGAAAAAGGCACATGAATTTTTACTACAAATTATGCTAATATACAAATGCCAAATACTAATAGACTTTACACTCCTGTGAGGAACAGAGCTATGATTCACAATAATATTGAAAGTGGAATAACTGAAGATTATTACAGGGACTGGTATGACCTCTGTGTAAGGACACCATTGAGGCAGGATGGTGATAAACATATCTGAAGAGGTACAACAAACACACACAATCCTGTTTCTCATTCAGTGTAAGATCACAGTGAGGAGTGACTGACGATAATTACCATATAATGTGAATAATTATGTAGAGACAGGACGAGGGGGAATGGCTTCAAACTGAAAAGGAGTAGTAAGTTTACATTAAATATTAAGAAAAAATTCTTCACTGAGGGTGGTGAGACACTGAAACAGGTTGCTCAGAGTAGCAACTACTTGTGGATGCCCTGTCCCTGGCAGTGTTCAAGGCCAGGTTGGATGGGGCTCTGAGCAACCTGGTCTAGTGAAAGGTGTCCCTGCCCATGACAGGGAGCTAGATGATCTTTAATGTCCCTTCCAACCCAGGCCATTCTATGATTCTATGAGAATAAAAATATTATTATCTTCAATTTAATAATATCTGAAATTCTCAGATACACATTTTGGTGACTGGCTACTTGGGAAGATCCTGACACTGTGTCAGTTAGAAGTGTGTATCCTATGAGGAATTAGAAAAGGCCAAAAAAATGCAACCAACCTCCACTAAAAATGCTAGTCAAATTAATAATATGCATGAGCAGTTCAAAAAGGCCTACAAATTTCATAGCAGCAGAGGCCTACATTTTAAAAGGAATTCTGCTTCCATGGCTCCTTCACAGGAGTCTAAGTATGGATCATGTTTCCAGTTTTTACCATTTGGGAAATACAGCTCTTATTCAGAAATACTGCAATGAAGTATGAGCTTAAAATAATTGTAGTCCTTCCCGTAGATGAAAAGTCAATTAAAAAGGTGAGAAAATATTGACAATATGAAATCTGTGCTGCTTCTAAGTCTGTAGGGAACTGTAATTCCACATTAGCAACCATTAAAATTCTACCTAACTGGGAGATAACAAAACAGCAAGTGAGCCTGCACTAATGCAGAGCAGAGAAACTTAAAAGCTGAATTTCCTCTCTCGAAGTTTTTCAGACTGATATTTTAGAAAGAGCAAATTTTATTCAGTTTTCTATGTCCTCATCCATTTCTGAAGAGTAAGCCAGGAAAAAATTCTGCATAATTGCATTTATGCATAAATAACCTGCCCCACAGAATGTCCTGAAACAAAAGATACTATGTCCAAGCCAGCGACACAAGAATTTATTAAAGAACATCACCTGAATGTTTCAGGCAATGTATCTCTGTAACTGCGAAGGCTACTCAGTAGTTTGACTCATCTTTCTAGAGATGTTGCAAGGATTGGTGTGTTACAAAACAAAACATAACAAAACAAAAGAAAACAAAACAAAAAACAAAACAAAACACAGAATTATAGAATGGTTTGGGTTGGAAAATGCCTTAAAGATGATACACAGTACCTAAATGCAATGTTTGTGGGCTAAAGAATGTTTAAAATAGGCTTTCTACTTTTAAATAAATTAAATATATATATATTTCTGCTGTTTTTTACACAGATACTATAGAAAACTGTGACAATAAGAAGATACTGAAGTGTCAACTCACAGTTTACAAAAGTGTTTCTCCTGAATCACATGAAATTACAAGTTCCAACTTAGGCGTTTTAGGGTTTCAACCAACTTTTGGGGCCTGTTTTTGCCCGCGACTGTTTTTTGCAGGGTGGGCATTAGATAAATCCTGCTGGAAAACATGGCCTTTCACTGTAGACACATCTCGTGCCAATACAGTGCATTTAATGGCTGCAGTTTCTTCAATGCTCTGAAAAGCTGAAGGAGGGAAAGCACATGCTCCTCATAGCCATATGCATCCAAACTGCAGATTTTGCTGCTGTTCTGGATTTTTAACCCCATATACTTGGCTGATTGAGCTATGCTTGCAAAATGTATCAGTATGGACCACAGCAGTCCCACTCCTCATAGTGAAGGGTCTGACTGGTCTGGCCTGGTGGAAGGGCACCATGCACAAAAGCACAGGCTGCCCAGCTTCCCTGTGCAGTCAGGAGAGCTCAGCTTACATGTCACGAAGGAGCTTTTAAATGTGAATAAACAAAGTCAGTAGAAGTGCCTGTACTGGTGAAATTGAATCCTCTAATGGAGAAGAAAATAAGGATAAGGTATAAGGCATTATTAGTATCACCATATGATCCTTACTCATTTTTGCTTGAAAGGCAGGATCAATTCCCTGTACTTCAGGAATGGCAAAAGCAAAGGTGAAGTACATAATCACTTCCCTTTCCTTTCTACCTATACTTTTTTTTTGTCCTGTTCAGCCCACCTAATGTTCTTAGTTTCAGCTTAGGAGTGTGATCTGCTAACACTCAGTGCCCACCTGTGCTCCCGGCTTCTGCTTAGGGGAAATTGCCAAACAAGCACAATGGTATACTTCTTCCACAGCAAAAGGAAAAAAAAAAAAGATTAGATTTTAGAATGAATAGAACTGTTCCAATTCAGGTTTGCTCTGAAAACACTGCCTTTTTTAATTTCTGTACCTAAGTCCTCAGTATCTCCTGCTAATTATTTATACATCAAGCTATATCAATCCCTGTAGAAAGTGAATCAAGTACTATTAAGCCCTGGAGCCTTACCCATTGCAGCTGGAGCAAAGGAAGATGAGGAAGGTGAGGAACAAGAGTGTTGTCATGGCTGCCAAACTTCCCCACAGGATCACATGGATCTGTCCACTGCCTAAAAAACCACCCTCTGGCCCCATGGTACTAGCAGGAGCTGGTATCACTTGGGGTTGAAGAGGTTACTCCTTGAAGAAGGCTGACATCTGTGCTGCGTGCACCTTCTGTTTCTGCAGAAAAAAACCAACACCATCAGAGGTTAAGAGAAATTTTGAAGATAATGAATCTGACAGCTACAAGTCTGGAAGGAGAGATTTTCAAACCCAGATCTTACGAAAACCAGTTTCAAGTACAAGCCAGCCAGCCAAAGAGATTTTCAGCTACATTTCTGACAGCAACATAGAACAGATTTGTCAAATATTAACTCAAGCTGTTACCTATCTACAAGCTCAATGCGAATAAAAGGTAGTACAGCATCTCTGTACTTGTATTTTCAGGAAAAGATTTATAAATCCACTTTGAGGGACAGAGTAATCTATTTTGTGGTCATATTTGTAACTTTAATTGAAAAGGGAGCTTTCAAAACCAACTACAACTTCTGCAAAGTTAACAAGCCTAAAAGAGAGCTGCAGTAGATGTTCACCTCCTTCCCTTTCAGTGTCTCCTGCCTGCACATGATTCAAGGCTTAAAGTGAAGTGACAAATAAGCTAGGTTAGTCTTTGAAAGGAATACCACAGAAACCTTTCTTGCAGCAGATAAGATCTAGTCTTATTTCTGTGTGATGTGCATGTTTTCTTAATAGTGTGTCTGGAGAGTAAAAACACTGAACTTTCTTTTTTAGCTTCTCCCCACCTGAGTCTGAGAAAACAACAGAGAAAAGTAAACAGGATGTTTTTGAAAAACTTGAATAAACACAACTTTTGCTACAGCACAGGAGCGAGCCCTCGAGGAAGCATCCTAGGTAAACCCTATTTACGATATATAAATTGTGGTATACAGTATATTCTAAAGTTCTGTACATATTTTTAATGCAATACATTGTTGATGTGGAAAAATTAAAAAGAAGTTATTAATTCTTCACTGCTGAAGGTATCAATTTCCCCATCATTTGGGAAGAGGTTATGCAAAGCCTATTTACAGGTTTTCAGCATGACTCAAGATTGATAAAAACTGAAATAGAATACAATGGCTAAGAAATGAGCAGATATATTTTGGGAATGAAAAAGTAGCACAAATATAAGACTGAACAATGTCCAAAGCCACTAATGACTTACTTTAATACATGTATTTTCATAGATATATTTTTTGTATATGAAATATGTATGAACATATATTTATTTCTTTGCAGCAGAAGCATCCTTTGTAAAACAAATTCAATTAGGTACTAATATCATATTTGTATATAAAAACATAACACCACTTTGTTATTAAAATCTTATGAGAAAAGAAGATTTATTTCCAGAAAAAGGCTATTAAAATAAAAGGAAATCTGGTGAATCAGAGAAGATACTTAACAACTAAGCTACATGACTAGGTAGCTCTTACAAGTAAAATTTCTGTTCCTGCATAAAATGAGCTCATTGATTTCAACCATGCAGGATCAGACTCCTGAACACCTTCCAAAAACCAACGCTTACTAATTTATCCACAGTGGATAAAAGCTTTTTAATTTTTTTTTTTTTCTTTTAGATAGTAATGGCATGGATATAAATTGAAATGGGAAGAAGGCGTAGTTAAATATTTTTGTTTGGTCAAGTAACAAGAAAGCCAGACAATGTGTAACTTTTCCAAACCCCTAAATACACAGGAGGAACATGTGCCACACACCTTGGTAAAGCAAATACATCTTACTGGTAGCCTTAGGCACCAACACCAAAGAGCCACCTCTCTTCAGGGATGACCACTGCAAAGCAATGTGCCTCTCTGGTTATCTTGGCAGAGCCTGACAAATTAAACATTTAAAAACACTGGAAGATCACTCTAAAAATTATGTATACAGCAGATTATACAGCCCTGCCTCATCCCTATTTTAAAGCACAAGTTGGGTTATTTCTACACTGAGTCATATCACTGACTGTGAAATGGAGAGACCTTTTGAGCAACTGAGTCAGATTTAGTTAGGAGAAAACTTGGTGTAATGCCCACAAAAATATCTGTGATGGCATGTAAGGGCACTGCATTGGTTTGGATTCCTGTAAAGGTGATGGACTGTTCTCATTTAGAAAACATTACAAAGCACACTGTGCTGGCTGCCTTAATTAGCTCCAAACCCTTGTTAAGAGGGCTGAAGAAATTACTTCCCTTTTAAACTTTCTTTTTTTTTTTTTTTTTTTGTGGTGAATTTTCAAATACATTTTCTGCCCTGTTAAAACTTAAAGAAAAATCTTAAAAGATCTTTTCATTTCTTTTGCCCAATCCTTCTACCTTCAAAACCCTCTAATTTTCCTTTTTCCCTGGGAAAAAAAATGATGAAATGAAAATGGAATGTAAAAACAAAGGAAACCAAACCAAATCTTTTTTTCAGCATTTTTGTTGTCTTTTCTTCCTTGGTTTTCCCAAGAAATAAAAAGAATGCAAATGAAAAAAAAAACAAAACCTTTTTCCCCCAAATATTGTGCAAAGAAAAATAGAAAAAAAAGAATAGGGATTAAAAAAATCTTTTAAAAATTCTTTTAAAATCTTTTTCTTAAAACAGAAACACATTTATTTTCTTTTAGAGCAGACACAGAGCTGTATTGAAAGTTATTTAAATTATTTCTACTACTAAGTTTATAATTTTGTACCTACTCTGAACAATACTATACTCCTCTCAGAAGACCAAGTAATGTAACTGAAGCTCATACTGTAAGAAAAGGGGCTCTTTTATTCTAAATATATATTCTTAAAGCTCCTGGACTTTAAATAAAGATAATATTTGAGCTTAGGAAGCTGAGGATACATGGGGAGCAGCCCCATGGAAAAGCTGCATCTTTGAAGGCTTCAGTACAGAGTTAGGAAGTGTTAGGATGAACTGGAGCAGATGGAGTTCAGACTGAACTTCAAAAGGAACGAGATCAGAAACAGTCAGTCAAGGGAGACCCCTGTGTGTGATGTGAGGAGTGAAGCACAAGGCTGATGCTACACGAGGCATCCCACCAGGCAGAAGTCAGAGGAGCAAAGAGAATGACCAAGGCCAGATGATGCAGTTAATTTACAGAAAAAGAGCATGAAATGCTTTGAGTGTATGTTGAGAGAAAGAGGTCAGAAAAGGACAGAAAAGCACAGTGGCACTTGAACCAGGGGAGGCGACTGCTGGAGGCACCTGTACAAACAGAACGAAGTAATAACTACAAACAGACTGGTGACAGGTGAAGCCCTGGATGAAGGAAGCTGAGCAGGCAAAATGTGACCAGTGACTCCTCTTAGCTCCTTGAGCAGCAGGAGTTTGGCGTAAGTGCTAGAGGACCTAGAAGCTGCTCAGCACACAGGACAACCAGAAGTAAATACAATTATAACACAAAAACGTCCCAGCCTTCCGGTACCTAAAGGGGACCTATGAGGAAACTGTTGAGGGACTTTTTAAAGGGGCATGTAGTGATACAGCAAGGGGGACTGAGAGTAGGTTTAGATTAGATATTAGAAAGGAATTTTATACAGTGAGTCACTGGACCAGGTAGCCCAGAGAAGCTGTGGATGCCCCATCCCTGGAAATGTTCCAGGTCCAGCTGGATGGGGCTTTGAGCAGCCTTGTCTAGTGAAAAGTGTCCCTGCCCCGGCAGGGGGGTTGGAACTGGATGGTCTTTAATGTCCCTTCCAACCCAGGCCATTCTATGACTATATGGTTCTAGATTCACCCTCTGTGAACCCTTATCATGTAGTGACATCAGAGGGCTTACTCCTTCTGTTTAATGCCTCCCAAAGGATGAGGCTGAAATAATATTCACCCAGGCTGGTGCCTTTAACAGAAGAGAGTTTCTGAAATGTTTGAAGCTGGACCAGCACCCATCAGCTGCCCCAACCAGCCCTGGAGAGAAACCTGGCAAAGACATACATTAACTCCCTCTGCTTCCACTAGGTGAATGCCTAGACACTAAAACATCAATGCCTAATACCTTGGATTAAGGAGCTGCTCCAGAGGCTTGCTTTAAAGAGAAACTTATTTGAAATCATAATGATGGAACAAACAGCTAATTTCTAAGAGCTCTCTGACAGCTGAAATTATTAACTCCAGCTTTTATAATAGAAAGTGATACTGTGCTGCCCTCTGGTGAATCTCTCTGCTCAGGAACTGGGATTTGTGGCTCTTATGAGGGTGCTTCAGAGCTGGATGCAACCCTGGTGCTACAGATGGAGTTAACATGAGGTGGGGCCCTTCATCTGTTGGGCTCAAAACAGTCCTACCTCCACCCCTGGAAGACTGTCAGACTCAAATAGTTCAACCTTGCAGAGAGACACTGCTGAGACAGAATAATGGTCAATGGAACTGTTTGGGGTTTTAAAAATTATTTTCCTGTGTGATGATCCTTTAAAGTAGAAGATTTTATTCACTGTAGCCTTTCCACAGAACTCTCCACACAAGTTGCTGGAGATGCTGAACTCTAAAAAAAAACCCCAAACCAGGGACAAGCCTGGAACATGCGGGTAAGAAACCCGGTTATTTAATCTATGGCAAGATTTAACCGATAGCCTGCATTCACATTTCAGTCACTACCAGCTCAGAAAACTAATCTTTACACTATACTGGATCATATTTCTTCCTCTTGTGGGAACTTCTTTCTAGACATCAATATTTGCCATTATTGGAACCCATATGATAAATGATGCCTGTAACTATCCTCAAAATTGCACTTATATGCCCAATTGCATTTGTGGTTTCAGCATGACAGATATTTTTGTTGTATAATCCACACTTTAATGGTGAATAATGTTATTTTTGCTTGCAGCTGTTGCAGGGATAAAGCAGAGCTGAGGCAGTTCATCCTGACTTGATGATGAGGAGAATGCAATTTTGGTCCCAAAAAAACTGTATCTGAGTGAAGCAGATACACAGGCTTCAACTTTGGGGAGCACATGGAGCATAAATTTTAACTGGTGTGGATGTTGCTGCAGAAGTTTGGAGTGAGACCTGAACACCCTTGAAGACTAGCATCTGAAAGACCCAGTGCACTTCAGGTCTGGGATTTTCTGAGCAAAGTCCTGCCTGAGTTTATGGTGGTGCCCATACAGGATGTGCTTGCGAGAGGCAGATGCCACGCTCTGGTGTCCCAGCAGGAGATGGCAGCATGTCCCTCTCCTGCCACCTTCCCCCTGGCTTCTGGGTTTACAGCAGTTTCATTCATGTCCTGCTGCAAACAATGCTCAGCCCACGCCTTCCAGAGGGAAAAGAGTGGGAAATGTCAACAGCTTCACCTCTCTGGGTTTCTTAATGAATTATAGATGGAGCGTAGGCAAGAGACTGAATTGTTCTGACAACTGAGCGGCTTTGAATGTGAGAAGCCAAACACGTCAGGACAGAAGCGATTCGTGGAGGCAGCGGGGATCACGACTCACTGTCCTGGGCTGTCTGGCTGTGTTCAGCTAACGGGGGCACTGCCCAGGTGCTTCCCTGCTCACCCCCGAGCTTTGGTTACAGGGCTCCCTCGTGAACTGCTCAGTCTCCCACTGCTCTCTTCCCCTTGCCATTCCTCCAGCTCCAGGGCTTTCAGTTATCCACTGCCAAACTGCAAAACAGGTCAGGGAGATAAGATGGTCTAGAAGATCCCTTCCACCCCACAGCACAGACCTGGCAAGGACTGGGGAGAGTGGGAAAGAAGTTTGGAATTTTTGTATAAGATTTTTATTACTCTGGTAGCAATCCCCTAGAGAGCTGCATCAAACCAGAAAATAGTACAAGATATGTGGACCCACAAACAGACAGGGGCTGAGAAGTATGAAGCTAATGTCCTCTTGTTGCCATCCAGCTGAAAATGCTGTCATTCAACCACAAAGCCAGACCAGAAACCTGGGCTACAACAAACAAGCAACAGCACAAATTGTCCTGCATGTGTGACTAACACCTCCCAATGTAAGAGCCTTCCATCTTTTCTTCCTCCAAATCCTGAAAACAGACTTTCTTTATGGAGATAGCATCCTACTGGAGACCTGAGGACTTACCTTACTCCCACTCCAGAAAACTCCCTCTGCAAGTTCACACCCAGCTCAGGCACCAGCAGGCACAGCATATCTCCAAGTGCCCAAAGACTGAGCACATCCCTTGTATGTGACACCCTCAGGCCACCCTAAAGAAAACATGTGAAGGCAGGCAATTCACTCCAGCACCCACAAAAGCTCACACCAAGCTACACACCTCATTTAGAGAAGGGGGAGGGCAAGGCAGATGCGCTTTGCTCAGTCTGGAACTATTTCCATGTCAGGACTGTTCTCTGCATGGAAATACCATGGCACTGGCTGGGAAATGCCATTCGTGCTCCTGAAACAACTTTAGGTGTAGCACTATGCTGAACTGTGTTAAAACGAAATTAAAGGACCCCTCCTTCACCCAAACAACCTTTCTTTAAACCTCTTGACTTTAAAGTGAATGTGTTTTCTGACCTTTTCCACTCTGTGGCCTAACCAAGCTTTAACAGCAGAGCAACTGGAGGCAGCTCCTGGCTGTCTCCTTTCTGTAACTTGCCACAGTGGGTGGATTCCTGACACCATAACCTGATATGGCATTACACACCTATTTTGTGACATCATCAGGGCTTCATTTGTTCTTGTGTGGGCAAAATACTTGGGTCAAACTTTTCATAGGTATTTCCTACTGCAAGTCCTGTTTTGGAGCCTGTCTTCAAAAGCTGGTGGGAACCGTGCTTTGATTACGGTTGGGTCCACTGCAGTAAATTAAACAAGTCAGAGAGAACTGTCTTGTACAGCCCAAACCCACGCTCTTAAACTTTCTTATTCTCCACTGAATGGTGGTTGTATTATCTTTCAGGAGTGGTCCCTGAGCAGAGCTAACTCCTGAGTGGTGCATGGGATTGGTTTTGGGAAAGAGTATTTTGATTGCAGCCAAAATTATGTTTCAGGTTGTTCTAACTTGGTAAAACCACATATTTTGTGTTTCAGACTGGGCATCTGATAACAGTGAGTCCATTCCTACTAGATCCCCCTGTGCCAGAGATACCCCTCTCAGTACTTCACCACAGGACATGTCCAGCTTTCTACCCACTCCAGCTCTTCTTTCTCTCTCAGTTCCCAGTTCTGTTTGCTACCTGAGGCAACCACCTCTGCTACAGGTGACAAAGACTACATTAAGATATCAAAATAGGAATAAACGTGCATGAGAACCTAATAAAATAAATACAAAGATGTTGAAATGTTATCAAAAAGAGACATTTTAGATAATTCTCAGGCATTGCCACATTAAAAGAGCTTACACTATGGAACAGCCTGAATACACAGACATGATCCTTGCTTTACATTGGTGTTAAGTGAATAAGAGCAATTGCAATTAAATGCTTCTGGAGACAATAGGTGACAGGATTGCTGTTTGGACTGAGGTGCTGCCTGGCAGAACCTCTACTAACACCACAGTGTCACTCGAGTCAAGATTGTGAAGTTTCTTCAAATGCACTGCAAAAATGTTGTAAAATGTATTTGTAACTGGTTGATTTGCTGTTTCTGCATCTGCAGTGCCTTCTTTTGGCTTCTAGCTGTTTAAATGTAGATCCAGTACTGAACTGCACAACCCTTAAGGCCAAGATCACCTTTCTCATGCAGTACCTAGTGCATTTTGCTTTTGGGGCTCCTGTGCACTAAATCAGAGCAAATCCTTTCCTACAACAGGTTAAAGCTCTTCTGGTGCAGTCATGTTTTGAGCTGCTTGGCTTGGCAGCACCCATTTAACGAGAACAGTTCAAGACACATATCTTATTCCAAGCAGTGAAGACCAGATGTGCACATAATTAAGGCCTGGTCCTGAAAGCCTGATGCTGGAAGGAATTACTGACATGGACTGAGCTGCTCTTGCAGGCTGTCAGACGAGTCTTGCAGAGACTGGCATGCCATAAGCCTTCAGAGTAGTTCGTGTTTCCGCTTTGCAAAGCAGCAGAATAATGAGGTTCTGATCTAATTCCCCACTGTACCTACTTTTTCAGAAATCATGGCTGGTTTATCAAAGCATGTGTGTGCTCTATAATGCAAAACCAGATCTAAGACAAAACTGAACAGTCCCAAACCACTGGTCACTTTTAAGCCCTTCTAAGCCTTAACATCTTGTAGAGAGAAACCAGGTCTTTCTGAGCTCATCTGTCTGTGGCACTGCAGAAAAATTAAAAAGCCTTTTGCAGCAGTAAAGGCAGATCTACACCACAATCTGCATTCATACCCCAAGCAACTCATTCATGCCTTGTCAGAACCATGTCACCTCAAGGTTAATGTATTCAAAGTTGACCTGACTTCTGCCTCTCTTTCCTTTCTATTCCTACTAGAATTTTAGCAAGCCCACACAAGCCTGCAGTGCAAGCAGCCTCTCCTCAGAAAGAAGGCAATTTAGGAAAGTGGAAAGAATCAGGAAAGTTCTGTGAGCAATTAAGTGTGTGAATTCAAGAGCTCGCTTCGAGACAGTGGAATAGTTTTCTAAAAATGGTGGAGAATTTCAGAAAATAAGAGATGTCACTAGCAAGATTTTCTAGTAGGCTGTAAAACTAGATTTTCAAAGGAAGGTGAGCATAATTGCATGTGAATGTGATTATGTCCCCGTGAAACACAGTCTGCACCCTGGGGTTAATGCATAATTATGCACCTAACTTGTCACAGAGCTATCACATTTATTTCCCACATTCACAAGGTCTTTCTGTGTATAAACCATACACTTGCAATCTCTGCCAAAAGTAGCTTCCATTATAAATCAGGCCCTAAGCAAACAGGTTTGTAACCAACAATTTAAAGCTCACAAGTTCATTCCATAGTGGCTAATAAGGCTCCCCCCATTCCACTACCAGGAGCACAAACCTCCCCAAGCACAAGCAGAGAGAAAGAGAGCGCCGAGGCTCTCAAATGCCAGCAGAGCATCGGCTGGGCTTGGCCAGCTGCTGAGGAAGAAACCCATAATGAAGCCTCTGTGCAACAGCTCCTAGGAACAGCACCACATATTTTCCCCAGGCTTTAGCAGCCAAATAACGACAGTCTCAAATGTGACAGCAGAAAAGCTTTATCTGCTGAGTGACCATGCCAAAGACTACAGCTTAATTGTAGCATTATTATGTTCTTTCCCACACCCCCACAATATCCCATATTGCTTTCTGGCTGCAGCGAGGTAATTAGACCACGATTACTGCATACTTTAGAGCATGCAGAAATGAAAACTGTCTTTGTGAAGTGATTTCCAGCTCTGACACAACTACTCCTGATAGCTTTGCTTTTCCTGGAACTAGATGCTCTTTCATATTAAAAAAGTCCTGCTCATAATTATACTTCGCTGTTTATGTAATTCTACCATGCCAAGTCCCCTTTCTGTTTTTTGCAGTGCAACCACATTTTGAGAAACCCTTTTGCAAACTCAGGTAATAATAATGGAAACTGAGAAATTCCCCCTAGCCTGGGAGGTAGGCACAAAGATTGCTGCAGTCATCTGACTTAAAAGACCTCTAAAATCCATGGCAATTGTACTTGTTCTCAAACTGGTGTTTGAATCAGGCTGATGAAACACAACAAATAGATGGCACTTTTCCAGAGGCTACTTCCAATTTCCAAAGGACCCTAAGCATTTGAAATTACAAAAGGTTGCAAAATATGCAGCAGCAAAACACAACACTCTGATTGACCCCAATGAAATATTCCTTTTTTTTTTCCCTAAAAAAAAGAGACTCCCACTTAGAATGGGATTCCACCTTTGTATGTTTACATTTATAAAACCAGCATTTTGTTCACTCAGACGCTATCTACAGGGTCCCACCAGAGACATCTCACTGCTGCTCCCATCACAGAAGACTGACTTCCACTAATACTGAACTTCTAGATTGCTCAAATTTTATTAATTATAGTGAGAATAATTCTATCTAACATGAGACATTAAAAAAATGTCTTGCATCCAACTGTCAGGTCACTATAGCCTTTTAATGTGCCTTGAGTGAGACACCCCCCCAAAATGAAGCACAGGAAAATCATCCTAATTTAAAAAGAAAAATTTAATCAAAATAATTTTAAATCTAAACAGTCCAGATTACTGAGTGCCAATGCTATCATAAAATCTATGGGTATAAATGTCTGGAAGACAGGAGTGTTCCAGGGAAGCTAAGTGATGGTCCTTGGCGGTAGAATACTAATGAAATCAGAAGGCCCTGTTATATTTAAGATTAAGTAATCCTGAAACAAAAGGAATTAGTGAGAATTGAGCTGTGTGATATCCCCCAGCAAGAGAGGCAGCAGTCATTTAACTTGGGGACAGATCAATTTGAAGAAAACAACATTCACCTTGCAACGTGCTTTGTAAAGGTGAAGAGCTATTTCAAGCCCAAATTTCATTTCACTTTAATTGATTCAATAAACTAATTTTTTAACTTTTTTGCATTTGTATCTCATTAGCAATGTCAGCTTTTCTTAAGTATTTGGTGCATATATGCAGAGCATTCTTCATTGCTAGAGATGGTCCCTGTCTTAAAGAGTTTACTTTTTGTCAAGATAAGACCAAGACAGCACACGAGAGAACTGCTGTCTAAATAAATTCCTTTTCATGAAGAAATGTCCAAGATAAAGAAGGATTTGGTGGTTTTTGAAGAGCTCTTTCAACTAACCCAGATACCTGATGTCCCCACCTAGTGCCACCTCTATGTGATCTTTGTTTTCTCCTTTGAGTTGGAAACACAGCCATGTGTTCCTTGAGGGAAGGTGCCATCTTAATTTCAATCATGTAAAAATAATCTAAATAATCTAAATCTAATCTGGCTGCCTGTATGCTCTGCATGGTCAGTAAACTCACTTCTGTCTGTGAAACAAGGGGTACCTTCAAAGTTAGCTGTGAAGGTCATACCTCATCTCCTCACACAGGCCAGTAAACCTTCAGACACCTAAAATTAGGAGAGGAGCTATCTACAAATCATGGATGAAAGCAGGGGAGGTTAATGTGTGCTGGCCTGCTGGGAAGGGCCTCAGATGCACTCTTCTGATCTGACCTCCTTGGCTGACCCATCAGACCAGACTATGTGGGTAACTCAGCCTCTGGGCAGCAGGAGCAGCACTGACGGACCACGCCTTTTCACAGCCTCACACTGTGGCACAATTTCATTGCAATTTCTCTCTGAGACCAGAATAATGTCATCATTCTGCCCTTTCAGTTGGAAGCAAAACTGGGGTAAATGAGAACACCACTTGCTTTTGACAGTCCAGAATATCCTGTGGATTCGCATCCCCACTGAGCCACAGGCAGTGTCCTGCATAGCCCTTGCAGCAGCATGGAGTAGGGAGGCAAAATAAACCCAGCTGTGTCCTGCCCCCTCCACCAACGTTGTGACATGTGATGCATTTTATCCACCTTCTCTCCTGCTCTGGAGAGGGAAATACAAAATTCTGGGCTTGATCCCAGCAGACCAAAGCAGCAGAAACTAATCATGAGTCCTTCAGGAGCGATCTATGAGCTGGGTACTGCCCCCCTCAACACACCCAAACCCCTTACTCCCTCATCCTGACACACAGCAAATACAATTATAAGATCTAATCAGCTGCAACTAATGTAATTCTGAAAGTCTTCACAGCTAATGAGAACCAGGTCTTCCCCTTCTTGATTTAATTGAGATGTTTGGTTCATACACCGTGGAAAAGAAACTCTTCATAAGCTATGTATGAATATTGCATTTACATATCCAGCCTGCCACATGATTGGGCTCTTTCTCCTGACTGTTGGCTATTTCATTGTAGGAAACTATCTGTGAAGGGAAACGGACTTCAGAAAATAAATACTTTCTCACGTTGTTTCAAGAGAAATCTCCAGCCTGAATGTCATCTACTAACTACCACTTTGTTGTCTGAACTTGGCATAAACAGAACGTTTCCTTAACATGAATAAATCATGATCCCTAGTAAAAATACCCTCCTCTTGCATTAAAGCAAGAACCAGAAGACAGAATTTGGCCTATAGCTTGTAAACTCAAATTTGTTAAATAACAAATAACTAAAAAAAAAAAACAAAAAAAAACAAAAAAACCTTTTTCTTCCTTGCTCCAGTCTGTTCTTCTTGCTGCCTGTTGGCATTGGTTTTTCTGCAGTTTAAGCATCACTAATGCTGCAAGACTTCCCCTGACTCTGTGCCTTCCTGTGTTACTATCATTAGCATTATTTTCACAGGAAGCTTTACAATATGGGTAGCACTGCAGAGAGAAAGATAAATACATCATACCTCCTGCAAAAAGTTTTGCTACTGCTTTGAGTTACAAGCTGCCAAAGCATGATGACAGAGAAGCAATGGCTGGTAAGCAAGATAAGCAGAGCATCACATCACTTCATGCAATCAATAACCAGCTGGGCTTTGCTTCTTCCAGGTTTCTCTGCTGTGCTGACCCAAATCATTACTTTTCCCCCACAGAATGTGGTCTTGTTAAGGTTTTGAAAGAGAAGATTAAGACTGGGATTTGATGAAAGCCTGTCAGGATACAGGATAACTGCTCTCCAGGGACAGGAGAGACAGTCAAGACAGACCAGGTAAGAACTGTCTTTCACTAGTGATGTCTGAGGCAAGAGCAGAAGCAAGCTCAAAACCTTTGTACAACTGATCAGCAGCAAGCACGCCTCATTCTCACAGCAGCTGGGAAAAGTCTTCCAGCTGTGTAGATGTGACCACAGCAGGGACATGCACATGCACTGGAGGCCTGGGCCCACATCCACATGCACGCTCACCACAAAAGCAGGTCCTGCCTCTGCTCCTGCATGGCCAGGAAGCCTCCACCTCTGTCATCTTCCTTCCTCTTGGCACCTTCGGCCACCCTCTCAACCCATGGAAGCTTGTTCTGCCTTCTGCAACTGCCTCCTCCTCCTTTCCAAAAACCATGCCAGCGCTGCCACAGTGCCACAGCTCCATGAGCTGCCATCATTTTCACACCCACCTTGAGGCTTGGTGCTTCTAGCAGAGAGCACAGCCACCCTGCCTATTCACTGAGTATCTCCCACCCTGGGCAGCCTTTCTTGTTCAGCACTTCTCCTTTGAATTATTTTTATGTAATAATGTACCAATCAAACACCCACACAAACTCCTTATAAAACTACTAGTACTGATAACAACATATATTGATTTTTGGCTATGGTCTATTAGTATATCATGATGCCCAAGAAGTGAAAAAACAGACATGGCTCGTCAGAAATACAAAGAGCAGGTGCCGAGAAATATATGAAAACATTCTCTCAGGAAGAGAGTTAAATGATAGGAATTAGGCAATAGAAGTGCTCACCTAAAATGTGATAAATAACCTTAAGCACTATACCAGACACAAACATACATGATAATGAGGAGTCGGCTGAAGAACATACACAGCTACAATATACCACACCCTGCCCAGTAATTTCAACAGCTACTTATTTTTCACAATTTAGCATTACACCACTGTTATAACACCCTGTTCAGGCCCAATTTTCCTGAACGAAGTAGTCTGATTTCATCTGCTTTATTCTTTGAGAAATGTGCCATGCTCAGGCCTCTTGCAATACCTCCTGAACGTGGCTCATTTTAAAGGGTAACCTAATGCTATATGGTGAAAAAACCTTTTTTATCCTTTTTCATCACCTAGGAACACAGTTTTATTGCAAAGCAATCAGATTCTGCAGAAGGGAACAGTTTTCAAAGGAACCATTTATAGGTCAAGAGACTGACCATTAGTTTTGAAAGCTGAAACATTTACAGGTTGATTTGATGGCATTGACAGTAAATTAATTTTTCCTTTTGCTGAACATTTTTCTTGACTACAGCAAACACCTGGCAAACTGCCTGAAGAACAAAGGTCATCCAGCTCTGCATTTACTTATATTCAATAACAAATTGATGTGCTACTTTCAGAAAAACAACCATGTCATCCCTTTAGAGAGGTCTTTTTGAATTTTCAGCTGGCTTGAAACATGATCACAGACCTGAGTTTGGGGCAGCTGCTAAACTACTGACTTTGTGATGTATTTTCATGAGTTATTCAACCAACAGGAGAATTGCAAGACAGTTCATCTGGAAGAAAGTAAAAACAACAGAAAGACTCATCACGCTACCCCAGTTTCACAAGTACAAAAATAGCAGAAGGTGCTAACAGATATTATGTGGGTAAGAATGAGAACTAGATTGGCATCGGAGAATTTATTCTTAGAAAATCCCTCCTTTTGGAATTGTTACAGATATGCACTGACCCAAATAGATCATGGCTCCTATCATTCCCTAGTGCATGCAAACAGATAAAATGCTGACATGCGCCAAAAAGGTTTGGGGCAAAAAAAAGCAAGCACAATCTGCACGGAAACTGCCAAAAAAAGAAAAAGCACAGCAGCTGGTACACAACTGCTAATAGGCAAAGACAGCACTGCTGGCAAACGCAGGTGAAGCAAAGGAAAGGAAAAGGCAAAATGATGTTGGGAAATGATGTCGGCCCAGAGAGATGGAGAAAACAAACCAGTTACCATAGGGTACTTACTGCTGTCTCAGGACAGCCATTTGAGCCATTTCAGGATACACAATTTATTCCACTGCACTGGTGCTGCCCAGTGATCAAGCCTCAGGGCCACTGATGTCCTCCTGGTGCAGCTTTCTGACTTGGCTTGATTGCCCGGGGGCCATTTTGTGGCTCTGCAGATAAGGCAGGAGGACTGGGAGACCACAGACCAAATTCACAGCGTGTCTCACCAGCTGAGGTACGGAGCACAGCACAGCAGTAACATGGGCAGAACTAGTTTTCTCTCCTTCCTTCCTCAGCCCTTCTGTGTTTTTTTCATTTTCTACCAACCAAGTCCCAGGCAGCACTGCAGGCTCCGTGAGATGCTGATGCCTGATGATTTTTTGTGTTTTCTTTTTATACCCTTGTCATACATTTTTATACCCTTTCCCTTTTCCTGTACCTTTTGCACACATTCTTTGTACCTTAGCCCCACATACTTGTAATTCTTATAGTTTGATATTTAGCTTAGTTTGGGGGTTTTGCAGAGCAGGAAGACCAAACATTCACAGTAGGAGGNTCCTATTAAAACTGAAGTAATTTCCCTTTACTGCTTTTCCCCTTACTGCTGTGTCTGCTTCATATTTCTGCCAGCTGATAAGGCAACAATGTCACACTTGTGACATGATGTGTGGGAGTCAGCTACTCATCATGAGGTGCATGAGATGCCCAAGAGAGTCTATGTGTGAGTGATGTGTCTGAGCCTCCTGTGTTTCCAGGGGTACCAGGCAATGGAGCCTCAGGAAGGATGGAGCTGACCAGCCCGGGGGATGCCATTTAGTCGTCTAAACACTGGCAGCTAGAACCACCTGAGCTGCCTAAAGCCATCCAGGGTATCTGAATGTTTATGCAGATATGTCCACAGAGATGAACAACTTGATGCATGAACTGGAGGAGATTGGTGCCCTTCTGGAAGGGCAGATAGAGGACAAAGCGCACAGTTCATGGCATTTCAAACACCATTCAATGCCCCCTCTTTAGGCAGATGAAACCTGCACCTGGATGTGGTCAGCAGACATGGCACAGGACTGAGTTTCATGCTCCTCAAATAGCTATTAGAAACTATGAAAAATGTACCAGGGCACCTCAAATGGCACCAGCTTCCTCTGCATGAGCAGCTGAACGGGACTCTGCTTCTGGCTATAATGGGGCCTGAAGGTACCTTGCAGATACTGGCCTTAATTTAGGAGTTTTCATTTGCACTTGAATCTCACACCAGTAACACCATGCTTTACTGTTACACACGTACAAACATCTTCCTCTAAAATAATTTCCTACACAAGGCTGAATGCTCTCAGCACTAAATCCTCCTCAGAAAGCCATCAGGATTTATGCAGGAAAGAAATGTTTTAGTCTAATATCAGAAAAACACTTTTCTCCAAATACAAAAAATGCCAGAGCATCACACTCCTTCCAGCTGACAGGACATAAAATTAATGTCCAGACTTTCAGAAACATTCGCTATCACAGACCCTGTAATGTTGGATTTTCTGATGGTGCTTAGGACTCTGGGTAGAGAAGAAAAGAAGCAAATGAAACGCAAATCTAGCCATTACATGAATACTTAAAGCCCCTCTGCTGGAGCATCAGTGTGTGGGCTCATATCAACACTGTGTTAAATGTCCCTATGCAGCTACTAAGCACATGTGCAAGCATAAAATTAGCAAACAACTATCAAAAGACGTCTATTCAAGGGGAAAAAAAAGTTCTTCTCCCTTTATGAACATTTTTAAACAAAGTGTTCTTTTTTCCTGTAATTTTTCGCCATTAAAATTTTATGTTACTGCTAAGACATAGCATGCAGGGAACTGCTGGTCCGATTTTGTTCCCAATTGCTCTTGCATAGTAACTAGAGGCAGAATTTTGTTCCCTCTGTAGAATTACATACAACTGTAGATTTCCTTTTATTTAATGCATCATTAACATACAGATACACAGACTCAAATATTAAAACTAAATTACAGGCAACACTTCTCCAATTAGCTCACATAAAAGTAGAATAAATAATAAAGCCTCTTACTATCCAGTTAAAGAGACCAGCAACATTTATAAAGCTGCAAGAAAATGAAGCAGCCTTAAGAAAAATAAAAAAGAAATAATTTCTGCTGCAACAGAAAGTTTCCAGGAATTTCAAAAATTTTAAGACCAGTAAAGGAGTTCTTTTGTAGGCTATTATTGTTTTGTCTTTAATACTGGTGTGCTGTTATTAATAAAATAGCAAAGTGTTCTGCAGTTAGTGCTGAGGACCAGTTACTATTTTCTGAAAGTAAGTTGCAACTGAAAATGTCAGCCTTCAAAGTAAATCTGCCGAGATCGAGTCTCTTCCTAGAGTAAATCTATTACACTTCAGTAAATACATGAGATATAAATAAAGTAGGAGCTCCGCAGAGTGTAAAACAGGCATTGCCACCATATTAACAGGCTTACGGCAATGTTACTTAGCAGTATTTGTTTTAAAGTCTCAGCAGGCTTGTCCTGCTGAACGTTTTGTGTAAAACCATCTGCTGAACAGACAGAATCGATCTCCAAGTGTGTCCTGCTTGGTTTGTAAATTTACCTACTGTGACTAAGTACATAACTCATTATTAAAAACAGTTAGACCTGGTCTTTCCTGAGGGTAAACTAATGTTTCTCATCATCCTTAAAAAAACACACAACATGAGATAAGGAGTAAGGCATTTAAATAAGAGCCGTTATTTGAAAGACTCACTCCTGTGGCCTGAATCAACATGCAAATGCGGACTCCCAATCATCTTCAGAAGATAATTATAATTCATAATTGGCACTTTCAAGCGTTTTCTTGGAGCTGTGCAAATATTGACTAATTAGCCACACCAGAATCCTGTGGGGTAGGCAAGCAGGTAGACTAGCCCCGTTTTTATCTGAGCAAATCGCTGGGGAATAAAACCCCAACCCTCATCTGCTGCAGGGATGAGAAGGTGGGGAGGTTTCCAGCCCCACTGTGCTCACTTGCCCATACTGCTCCCACCACTGACATTCTACCTGATCTGGAGAGGGGATGAGATGAGCTCTCTATGAGCAGAGCTCTGGAAACAGTGGACAAACCTCAGTTCGTGAGCTAAAGTCCTGTCAAGCAAAAGGTCTAGATATTCAAATGTCAAAATAAAGCCTGAGGATTTGATACAAGCGCATGCATTATTTACATGAGGATGGCAGCCTCTTCTGCTGAGGAACACTTAAACAATGATGTACTGCACAATTATGGCTTATTCCTGGAAACAAAATCTTACACTGGTACTCGTAACTAAATAGTAGGAAAAGAGCTCTATATGTACAGAGTAACTTCTTTACTTCAAATTCAAAGAAATATTATTCACTGGGTGCCCAAGATTAGGGTGAAGAATGTGTGGTGTCCTGTTCAAGCCTCCAAGAGGCTCTACCTGCACCATGCAATAAAATGCACCAAGCAAGCAATATCTTCAAGATGGGTCTAAAAATGGACTGAAGATCCTTGGAGGCCACAGTATCTAGAAGTGAACACTGAATCCATCCTCCATTAAATCGAGCTGTTTAATTAAGTTGCCTGTAGGAAAGCAACAATTAGTCATTAGTGTCTCAGGTTTTCTGGTTTAAACCAGCAAACACTAATGATGGCTTTTTTCCAGAGCTTTGTTACAAATCACCACATTCAGGGGGACAAACAGGTCTTTTCCAAATAACTGTATTATTAAAAGCTTACAATGTACACAAGATATGCAACATGAACCATTTTTATCTGGCGTAATCCTGCTTTGCCTGTTGAAGTGATGTTGTGTCTAATTTCAGCTACAATCTCTTTAGGGCAAAGGCTGTGTCCCTGTGGTTTTGTAAAGCCTCATTCACAGTTATAATGGTGTATAAATTAAATAAATAACGAGAAATTATGAACTGTGGGAATTTATTCTGCATTTATCAGGAATTCACAAGTGAGGATTTACATATTTTTAAAACGGATTTTTTAAAAGATCTTCCAGAGATTTGGTTCTGTCCTGTTTTAGAAATTGGGAGATGCCTTTCCACTGCAGCAACTATTTAGGTAAAAACAATAACAAGAAAAATCAAGTTAGTGTGGTGACTGGTTGAATAATAAACCCAGGCTTATTCCACTCTGAAGCTCATTCCTTCTGAGACAAGCACGTTTTTGTCCATGGAAAAGAGCATTAAGATGATGGTATTTTAACTACTGCATTAATTATCTACTCTGAGCAAGGCTAGACAAAACAAATAGTAGGAATAGAACTGGATGCCTTAGTGAGCAAAATCCATTTAAAAATGCCCAAACCAGAAGAGTACAGATTAGGTGGCTTGGGCTGCAATATGATAAAAAAGGCTTCTGTGCTCAAAAGGTTTGGAGAATTGTGAAACAGTTCAAAAAAATTAATATTTTATACATTTGGCACTCCTGGCCACTCATCCCACATGAGTCCCCTATATGCAGCAGCAGGGTCTGGGGGATCATGACCACAGCAAGAAACACACAATTGGCAGTAACAAGCCAGTCTTAAGCCAAAGAAAGTCTGCTAAAACTCTGCATGCCATACCCTTTTTTTTTTTAAATTTTTTTTTTTTTTTTTTTTTGTGCACTCATTTTTTCCCTTTTCAGGTGGAAGAGAAGGGGGGAAAAGGTGAGAACTTTTATCTCAATAACTAAGTATGTTCATGCAAACAAGCATTTAGCCTGCTCTGAGGATTCAATGAGCAGTTGAAAGGACCTCAGGAGTCTGCTGGGCTCCCACACCTGGACCTGGCAAGTTGGCGAGAACACAGGGTGACTTGGGTCTGCAAGAAAAGAAGACAAACCCTAGCGTGAGTGCTTCTTTCCAGGTACCCCAGTGTACACCTACAGTAGGTAAAACACAGCAATAACAGTCAAATAAATTGGCTGTGTTATTAGAAATGTTAATTGACCTGGCTGGCCTTCTGCCTTTGGAGACCTGCGACTTCACAAGCCTGTAAGGTGAGAGGTCTGGTCCCCCCAGTGCGAGCATGTAATTACAGATGGACATTCTCCATCCTTCAAGATGCCAACCCAAACTCATCAAATGCGTTATTTTTCTCATTTTTCTTTTTGGTTAACAAAACTAAAATCCACAAAGGGAACAGAATGTGAAGTCAACTCTGTACACTAAGATGGAAAATGCACTGATTTGCACAGAGTTAATAACATGCCCTAAAATGGCCATTCACCCTCAAAAGACATTAGCATGTAATAGCAGCTGCTTATCCTCTGAGTGCAGACGAATATTGGAAAGAGGTGCTGAGATGCTTTGTCCTAGAATTACATGTCACTGGTTTAAACATGATGTGTGGAAATTATCTTAATTGCCCATATTAGTTCAGGGCTGAAATGGTCTTGTATTGTTAGGAGTAGTGCAAATGTCTTTCTCTGGTCAGGGTGTTGTTTGACAAGAACATGTACATACCTGAATGTCTAGAAAGCCTCACCACAAAATAAAACTAAAAAATAAAAAATAAAAAAACCAAAACCAAAGATACTTTTTGACTGTCTTACATATAAAGATCCAATTTCTTGCAAATATGAGCACTGAAAGCAAGAACTGGTTTTTTTTTTGAGATAAATGTTGCAGTTCAAATGTCACAGACTATATTACAGACATTCACAATTGGCTCTGAGATTTAGGAAAAAAACCAGCTTACACTGTTGTATGAAGGTTGGCAATGATCACAGTGCTAATGACCATGAGAGAAATATGAGATTTTTTTTTTAAGCATCATTATGTAGTGGCCTTGAGTGCTAATCAAAATAAGGACTATAATGCCTGCTTTAATGGGGTTTGTCTCAGTAATGCTCCTAAATGGAATAAACTACATTAAACCCAGACAAGCTACAAAGTGAGACAAATGGCAAAACAATACAACAAAAACTTAAAGATTCTTTTAATCTATTTTTAACTGAGTTACCATCCATGACATTCACAGTTAACTGTGATTTTGTAATCCATTTGCTAAATTGTACAGCTGAAATAGAAATGTTGCTGTCCTTCTGTTTAAAACAATAGACTAAATAAGGCCCAAATTAACCTGCAAAATGGCCTGGCAAAGACCATACTAGAACAGGCTGCATATCTATTTTCTTCTTTAAAATTCAGGAAAGCAGCTCCTCTGAAGTTTTTTCTCAAAGCAGAGGGAATCTGATCCCACAGAGGTAGAGGCAGTCCTGCACATAAGCTGAGCCTCTGTGCACCACAAGAAGGATGCCCTGGGAAAACAAAGGACCCTACACTGTCCCTCACTGACCCAGTGCTGCAGGGACAGACACTAACTGATACCCACAGGCTTTGGGTCATCCTCCTAACATTTACAGGAAGAGTCACTGAATGCCAGGAAGATGAATTCATTGCCATCCTCCTCCTCCTCCTTGCTCCTTCAGCCTTGCTCATCTCTCCTCTGCATATGCTGACCCAATGCACAGACATGCTGAATTTCTTCAGCTTGATACCTCAGAGAATCAGTTACATTTGAATCCCTCAAAAGCAAGTAAATAGGTTTTCTGATGCATCTATTTCGCTGTATTTCTCACACTACAATGGGAAGATCTGCAGCAGCTGAGGGGGAATGCAGGCTATAGCATTTTGGGCAGATCCTTCAGGAAGAGGTAACAATTTACTGATAAAATGACAGCCAAGGTATAGAGGTAGTGACATTTTTATGTTTGTTCAGATGCAAGAGTGAAATATTTTCAGGGGTCCAGTCTTAAACGGATGGATTAGCTCTTCATGGTGTACACAAAATGTAGGATCATGCATCTTATCTTAAAGAAATTTTCAATAAAGGTCTTTACAAACTGAAGCTGTAGCTTAGGGAACATAAAATTAATTCTGTAATTAATGAGTCCCCCCAGTATTACAGAGAAAAAATTCCTATGGTTTTATTGCTTTTGTAAAAGGCTTGTTCTCCTGCTCTGAAGGGACTATGAAAGGTCAGAGGTGTTGAATATACATGATTTATAAAGTGCTCTGGGATGAGATGTGCCATGTAAATATAAAATATTAGTAGAGCATACTCTCTTTAATTCACATACACTGGCGTGAAATTGGCTGTGCCACAAGAGCCAAACTAAGAACTCATGGCAGTCTGATGACAGCAGATTGTCCAAGGCTACTGACAGTCCAAACAGTACAAGAATAAATTAATTTCACAGACATATATTTACCTAATGCTGAAAGTTACTGCTGTTCATCTGGAACTGGCTATATGTAGATATGACTGTGAAGACTATGTTACACAGACGTGACTGAACAGGCAGAGATCATGGACTGCTCTGTACCAGAATGAAAAAGTGGCTTCTGACAAAGCTACAGGCACAGGAGCAGCCCATGTAGCCCATCTACCTTCCGCAGAAACTCTGCCTTACACAAGTTTGTTCTCAAGTGTAAGGCAGAGATGCTTGGGATGCCATGGTCCTCATGTGCTTTGTAAAGTCACACTCAGATGGCACTTTCAGCCTCAAAATATGCATCCTATTTACCCCTGGTTCGACAGAGGCTTCCAAGTTTCCCTTGCAGATTTGAACCTTGAGATTTGTTCACTTCCAGCTATATCTATCCAAAGAGGCTTCCCAAAACACAGTCTCTCAGAGAACTGAGCTAGAATGAGCTGAACTGGACTAGCAGCCCCATTCATTCTCAGGGAAGCATAAATTATGCTTTCAACCCACTTTTTGGGATTGATTCTAATTTCTCGTTTTCTTCTGTCCACAATGGTCTATAATTTAACACTGCAATAAATAATCAGTTTGAAGTGGACTTCAAAATATTTTAACAGCTGGAGCAATGACATTCTTACTCAGCTTTACTGTAAATGGAAAAATTCCCATTCCCCTCCTCAAAGACAAAGATTGCAGATCATATTCTGAATTCTTTTCAAAACCTTGGCCAAAAGATATCACCAGCACTGTCTGTTCCTCTTCACATTATTATTCCCACTCTCTCAGATTCTTTTATCTAATTCCCTTCTGCCCTGAAGTTTACAATCTCCTTCCAAAAATTTTTCAACTGCACTTCCCTTCTCTTAAATTCCCACTCTCATTGGCTTTCTAATAATGTGACTTTATTTTAGAAAAATGATGCTGTGAATTCAACACTACATAGCAATCTGTTCTTACCTTTCTCTCTGTGCTAAATCACAGAATCCAATTTTAGTTCTGTTTTTTTTTAAGGCACAATACAGCCCTTTAGCAAAAGTATATGAACTTCCTACCCATAAGGAAAAAAAAAAGAAGTCCTTATTTTTGACTGCATTCATGCTTTCCCATGAAAATTGATACATCTGTCTGGGAGATAAAGGAGATTTGGATTATCTGTATTCAAGAGAATAATTACATGAAGTTATTGCACAGAATGATTTGATTTTCTAGCAACACAAGTCTGATTCTGCGATAATGTTAAAGTTATTCTCATCTATGCAAAATACCTCTCATCCACACAAGAGGGGCTCTTAATTTCCTCTGTACTGAAAAACATGCCATTGTATTTTCTCTTCACTGGTGATGTTTAATATTTGGTTTCTTCTACTTTCTTTAGATAATTTAATAAATTTGCTCATTTGGCTATAGCTAAATTGCTGTAGTGGTGGCAGACAATGATACTTTTAAGGCTACACTATACATGATTAATCTTCACTCTAACTGAGAGCATTTATCACCTGGGGGTTACCCTTCCCTTTTGTCTTTTCCCTGTGTTTTCAGTTCTTCTTCCCTATCAAGGAGAACAACAAAAATAATTGTGGACTTTTAACCTAGGGAATGACATTTTTAGCTCTGAGGCCTATAGGTAAATATAAATTTCCAGCTGTAAGAACAAAGAAATAGCAAATGTGAGGCAGATGTTAATATATTATCCATTGTTGGTAATACAAGCAAAAATTAGCTTTAAGAAATCCCCCAGCCATTCCAGTAATGAAAGCTTACTCGCTTGGGCATTTACATGTACCTGTGCCTGCAGAAATAAGATCTAACTAGTTTCTTGCAATCCATGGAGTCTAGACAAATCCTCTGTGTCATTTCTTCCTCTCCTGATATTAACAGTTCATGGGCTAGAACATACAGCAAATGAAATCATCTCCAGGTGTTCCTTCTGCTTAGCAATCTGATGAACATCCAAAGACCATTAACTGCACAATGTCAAGTGGAATCTGGGAGCATTCTGGATTCTATGCTGATTTTCAAGACCACATTCAGTACCAAAAGTTAAACCACGTGTTTGGTTTCTATCAAGCACCACTTGAACAGAAATTTTCATGCGCTTATGAAGCCAGTTAGGCAGAGCCAATGAGTAACCACTCTGAGCTCCCTAAGAACTCTGCTTTCCTTTGAATCTACCAGCTGAAAAAACCACAGCACATCTGTGAATGCAATGAGGTGCTTCTTGCTGTATCTAGTATATTTGCTGCTTCTACCATCACTTAACCCTTGGAAACCTCTGAACTGACTGTCCTGGCACAGTGAACACAACTCATAGTCAGTGGCATGGAGGAGCACGGATATTCACAGCATACTTACAAGTTTGGGTTTCCCTTCAGAGAGTCTCCAGCCTTTGTTTAGCTCTTAGAATAGCACATCTCTCATCACCTTATCTCTCTCATTTCGCATCATTCTCCCCATAGACCTTGGATCCCCATGAATTCTGAAAAGTCCTTCATTCCAATGTTGATACAGCAGCAACTTCCAAATGCCTTGTGTCAGTCACATTTGTGTTTGTAATTCCTTTCACACTAGGCAATTCATTAAGGGCTCTGTTTTGATTACCAAAATGTGTGAACACAATTTTGTATCTCATCTATACAGGGTCACTCTTATGTCAGCTCATTTCTGACTGTGACAGTTTTTTCCCATCCTAAAGGCAAAACAGTGTTTACATTTGGTTAGTTAAAATATTTATATTTCACATTCAAATGATGCATTTTCCAAGTGACAGGGCTCTCCCTGGTATTTCCTCCTGTACCTCCTATGCAGTGGAAATGATTAAGATGAATATTCTGGGTGTCTCTAAACAAGCAGATTAAGGAAACATGCAGCACAGCTATACCATATAACATTGCTGGACTTTGTCATATGCATGCAGGCTGTGTGAACTGCCTAGCACTGTATGAAAGCCTGTCCTTTAGAATCAGAAGAGTTTTTAGTTTTCTAGTCGTTGTATTTAATATAGATTCTTCATTTATTGACAATTTATTTGGTCACTCAGTGCGTGAGGGAGAGTAAAACACGACAGACATAGGCCCTGTGAGAGGAGGTAAGAATGGAGCTGTTTGTTAATCACCAGTCTGCCTGTGGATAAAAGCCATGAATGCACATTGTCTGCAGGGGAACAGAGATGATGGGGGCTGCTGTCCAGACAGAAAAGAGTGGAGAAGGAAAGGTGATACTAAAGCTGGCAGGGGAAAGCCACAAAGTGATGGTATTTCTGGCAATCAGAAAACATCCTGGACAGTCCTGTTTTGCACCAAGAGGTCCTCCAGAGACACAGCATGAGCCTTTTCCCAAGGGGACAGTTTGAGGCTCACAGGTGAGAAAGTGAAATTCAACATCATTTAAGACATATCATCATCTCCACAGTAAACAGCTGGTATTGCTCATGTCTTTGTTCCTACCAAACAAGGGAGGACCATATGCAAGTCTCTCTGAGAACAAATTAGATACACAGTGCACCAATTTCTCACAAGGAAACTCTGTAGCAATGCAAAATTAAAAACTAAAGAACACGCTTAAGGTGTATTCCTTACCATACAACATCACCCACACAGGTCTTCATGCAGGCTCTCCCAGGGAGGAAGCAAAAGCTTCTGGGCTGAAAAAATTATGAAGTGCTGGTTAAGACATTACCTCAAAACCCCTGCCTGTGCTTATATCCATTGCAAACTCTGCTGCATCTTTTTGTTTACAGAAACATATACAAGAGACTGAAGTCGACTTCACAAGCAAAAGCTATTTATTTTAAATTGACCCTGCCCACTTAGTGTCATGTACTCTGGAGGAAATGGGTTATAAAAGTCTCGGTGTAAGTGAGGCACGCAACATCTATAAAATTAACATTACGTGGGATTATTTTATGTGTGGGAGATGTATTTACTCCACTTTTTTAAACTAACAGCAAATGAAACTTTGTTTGCCAGTTAAAACCCATCAGTAAAAGAAAAGTAACAAGCTGTACACCAGTATAAGGCTGTGTATTCAAAATAATAAATAACCAACTTTGATTTAACCTAAAACACATTTATCCACATGTATTTTTATTTCCTGATATGAGTGCCTTTAGTAAAGCACTCACTGAAAAACTGATGGAAATTGCAATGCCTTAATTATTCTGGTTTTGTTTCATGTTTTTGCTTATGCATACAAGATCTGATTTGGGATTTCCACACTTGCTTGTCCCCACCAAGCACAAGAAAATAATTGAAAGACAGAGAATTTAATACAGAGGCTCAGTTCTTTCTCTCTTGGAGGTAACAACCATAAATATCTCTCATTCAATGGGTTTAAAGACTATTAGGCAGGTCTAAATATGCTTACTATTGCTTTAAAACATCCTTGTTTACTGTAGCAGGTGTTTTCTGGAACCTGTCTCCCTGATGCCCATTAAAATGCTGATGCCCAAATAGCAGGATGTGGAACCCAGCATCATTCAAGCCTGCTGCCCAACCAAGGGCGCTGAGGAGTGGAGTGGGGACACTGTGAACCCTCAGTTTCCCTCTCCCTCAGTGAGGAGAGGCAGAAAAAGACTGCATGGAGGGAGTGAACAGGCTCATTACCTGCCCACCTGGTGCCCGACCTGGCCTCACTGCCAAGCAGCCTGAGGGGCGCATAGGGATTAGAGGGGTGACCGCTCCTGCAGAAAGGGGATGCCACAAACACCTGGGCTGAGGGCCAGGATAAACACAGATCCTGCATTTTGAGCCAGCAGCCTCACAGTTTTAATTCAGCAGTTTGAAACGTGATTTCTGTTGGCCATCCTCGGGAATACACAGTTTGCAGCTCCCAGCCTTTGGCTGGCCAGCCCACAAAGCCCTGCCGTTTTTGGCAGAGGAACATCCAGGATGATGGGCAACGGCTGCCGCTGTCACTAGCAGGATGTTTTCTGGAGTTTCTCCTACAAGTCAATGTGTTTATTCTTTGAAACAGTTGCTCCCTAAAGATTAAAACTGAACAGGAGCACAAAAGCAGTGTGTGTCCTGTGGGGCTGCTACGTGCCATCAGGCAAACAGGAGGTACAAGCTGTGTTTTCCCAAATGACACAGAACAAACGGTGCTGCACTGGCAGAACTGAGTGAAGTTCTTCAGCAGACAACCTACACTCTTCTTGTTTTAACCTCTTTGAAAAAAAATTTCAAACACCACTTGTGTCATTACGAGCTCCAGATCTAGAGTTGTGGGGGGGGGGTCTTCAATGCAGCTGAGCCCGTTCACCCCAAAACCATGTCAGCCTGGGCACACAAAATTAACAACAGCCACAAGGCTTGGGCTTTTAAGACCAGGTTCATTATCATCCCCAGATAGCAGTACACACTCTCAAAAACAGACTTAACAATCACAAAGAACAGACAGCAATACAAACAGGAAACACTTGGACAAAATGTATCTTTACTTAGAAAGTAAAAAAAAATAGTCATTTAAAAAACCACCAAAAATAGGATAGAAGTACTAAGAACACATGAGAAATACTGGCACAACAATGTAAAATCTGTTTGGTACAGTTTGTGTAATCACAGTTATAGCAAAGTAGCTGGAAAAACAAATGCAACAATGATTTGTCTTTCTGCTGAGGTATGTGGAACAAATGTTAATTTTTTTACCACTGTAAAGGATGCTTTGTACCCCAGGGAGTACCTTGAGGGGTGAGGAACTGTCTCTGGTAATAGGAAGTACTAACCTTGCTTAATGGCTATATGTCGATGTATTTCTATTAGCAGAGTTAATTTAACATTGCATATAAATAGTACCATTTGGCTTAAAAAGTAAGATGGGGAAGGAAACTAAATAGTCTTTTCTTCCTCTGACGGAAACACATACAGATTTTCTTATTACTGGCTACACAAACTAAGCCCACATAAAGGGGAACAGACCGACTTTAACAACACTCAGCACGATGCCACCATGAAGCTTTATTCTCCCAAGGAGTACAGAGGACTCCACAACTTTCCTCCCAGTTACATCACTCTTATTTTAATAAAAAACCAAACAGCAGCAATCACCACTGTCTTACGCTACTCTAAAGATAAAAATATTACCTTTGATTAACAAGGACTCCTCATCCTAGACACTGTTTGCATTGCGCAGAAGACACCAGGAGAAGCTATTTTAGCAGTGCTCTAAAACTCCCTCTGGGTATTTATGCAGCTCTCGGTGCTTCTCACCCCCTGTCCCCGGCCGCTCACCGATTCCGTATGCACGGCGCAGATCCCACCTTCTCCGGCTGCCAAGGCAGGCACAGCCTGCGAACAATGCCGCCTCTGTCAGCCCGCCCAGCGAGCAGTGGCACAAAGACACGCTCATCCACAGCCCCGGACTTTTCCTTTTTTTGTTCTTCTGCTTCTTCTTGGAGCACAGGGTGATGAGAACGGATGGGAGAAAAATGCTCATGTATTTGTGATTAGCCAAAGCTCCGCTGTGTCCAGGAGCGACGGAGTCAGCGCACGACGGGCACCCCGGTGCCTAGAGGGGAGATGGAATCTGCACTGGCAAGAGCACTCCCTGCCTCGCTTCGCACATTTTTGTTTCGGATCTGTGGGTGGTTGCATGAGCAAGCAGCCGGAATAGGGGAGGAGTTAGACAAAATACAATTTAGGACTTGGAAGCCTCGTCTGCTTTTTCAAGAGCAGGACGAAGAGGTGAAATCACAGTGCAGACACAGCAATGTGCCGTTCCCATCCCACCTGCTGCCACCTGCCTCTCCAAACTTCCCGGGAAAGCGCCTCTCCCTGCCTGGGCGTGATCCCCAGGACAGAGCACAGACACAGCAGCTGCTCTCGACCCCTCGGTAACCACCGTCAAGAGCCTCTGAGCACGCTGGCTGGTCGCTGCTGCACCACAGCATCACCAGTTCAGTTTTCAAGGAGGCACGATGCTTCACGATCTTCACGAGCAACTACAGGATGAGACAATAAACGACATCCTCAGCAGATGTTTACAGCTGTCACTAGGCAGAGGAGAAGACAGCAGCATCTTAAATCTGTTTTCTGCAAAGCTTTCCTTGGAAATCAGAGAGGCAAAGCCAAAAACTCTTTTAAAACAGAGGTCCATAGTTTTCTTGTTTTGAAAGGACTATCATGTGCATATATTTCATGCAACTTCAGCTTTGTTTTCTTTCCTACCCAGAAAATGTGAAGCAATGTCTGGCTCAAGATAAGACAGTGATGATCTCTGCTGAAACCAATTAGAATATTACAGTTTAACTCAAATATTCTCAAGCAAAGCTCTGCAATAGGTGTGAGATGTTTCACATTCCCGCACATTAACTACAGTTCAGATCTTAAGACACTGCAAGTGAATGAAGCAGAAGCAACAATGTGTTTTCTTCTCGAAGTAAACACCGAGGGACACACAGCCCTTGGGTGCAGTACAGATATGAACTCATTCCAGGTCCCTGATGAACCATTGCAGCCTTACAGTATTTTCCCATGTAATTAGTATTAATTGGTGACTTGCTGGCAATCTGCCATGGGCCCTATCTCACTGGTTTAGCCAGTCCTACCAGATCAGGCTTGAGATGATCATCAGGACCAGGCAGCCATCCTGCTGCCCCACCTCTCAGGGCTCTTGCTCTTAAATTTTTGGGGACTTTGGCAAGGGTTATCTTGAGTAATGAACAATCAAAGATATGTGTCATTGGAATTAACACATTTGAGTTCCTAACATGAGACAGCAAAGTGAGAGCGTGATTTCTAGAGTGAATTTATAAGCATTTTTTGAAAACATGTTGTTTCAAAGCATTTCACTGAGGCTAACTCCATAATAATTTTCAGGAGAACTGAGGAGCAGTGCTCAGTTCAGTGTCTGGATAGTAATAGACCAGTAAAACTCTGCATCTCATACTCAAAATTAAGCTCATAAAGGACAGTAAATGAGCAATCACCTCTTCTAATTTTATTCTTTAATAACAATTCTTAAGAATATTATTTCCTCTTATCTAGTAATAAAGTGAAATTTGTCTTAAGCATCTTGTCAAATGGACTTAAGCAGGATCAAGAGTGTTTATATCAGCAGACCCCCACAAGTCCATGGCAACAAATAAAATCAGATGTTTTTGACTGAACATTGTAAACATCTAGAACATTTCAGAGTAACTTCCACAGTCAGTATCACAGTATGCATCTCATTTTGCAGAATTACGTAAGTAATCTCAAAACTCCATATACAACTATCCTTTATAAATCAGTGCTGAGGCAGTTATTCAGAGTCAAAAGAATGCCTGAAAAGAGAACTGTGCAGGGGTCAGCCCACAAACACCATTCAAGAACTACTAAAGGACATAACATCTAATGGTAAAATACATTAGGAAATGCCTGTGGCCAGAGGCAAGCAGAATTACTTCAACTAAAACAGGTCAAGTATAATCAAGAGCAATGTCCAACAGGCCAGCTTTATCCCTCCTCCCTTTTCTGCTTCTCCTAAGTTTCCAGTCCACATAAATCAGTGATCCTTGGTGTTACTCTTCTCGTATCACTTTTGTCTTTTACTGTACAACATTTAGAAACCACAACATAACATCAATAGGTGCCCAAAATGGTGTATTTTGACTTGGAGGTAGTTAAGAACACTAAAGATGGTTATTTCTCTTGGAAATCTTGAGTCCACAGTGGAGAAGCCTGCCTGTGCCATCTCACTTCATCTCTAAGAAGCTGTACCTTTAGATTTTACTTAAGGGATCGTGTACTTAGTGTATACAAACTCAAATGGGAAAGCTAAAATTCATAGTCTTTACACTGGTCAACAGATGTAGAGAGATTTATCACTTACATGTAAGTTATTTATATGACATGGCTTATTGATTTTTTCCTTGGAGATCCTTCTCTTTCTGAATCTTTGTGATCCTACTTGATTTTCATTTTTTAAAGGCCTTATTGTCTTTTTTCCCCCACATCTATGGCAAGTAAAGATCCAGACACTATTTGTCAGGGCCATATAAAAAATTAATACTTTCAGACTATTCTCACGATTATTTTAGAAGTACAGAAGAAAACCTTTCACTGGTGTAATTTCACAGGAATTCCATTAACTTCTAGTATCTTTGGATGTACACCATCCATCTGAGACACCACTCACCTCTATCTCACACGTCCTTAGCTCTTGAAGTCTACAGAACCACAAGAATATTACTCAGGGCAGCTTAGGTGGCAGTAGAGTTCTGTCATTCATGGAAGGGATGGATTAAGGAACCAGAGAATGAAAGTTTCAGAGAAGATCTTTTCCATAAAATCATGCAAAAGGAAGGAGCACAGTGCACCTGCACTGGCAGAGACAGGAAGGTGCCATACATGTCTTTGGAGGTGTAGGAAAACTATTAGATTTCTTAGTATGATGCTATTCTGAAAAATCTGGTTTGGTTACAGGATTTTATAAAACACACATGTTCAGACTCCCGCTTTATATCTACAACTAAGAGAAAGAGGGACACAACATTCGGTTTTCAGAAAACACAAGGCCAAGAGATTCTTTCTCCCATGAAGTATGCCAAGACATAGTCGCTGCCACTCTAATACCCTGATAGCAAATTCAATCTTTACAAATACAAAGCAAACATCTTTAAGCAAATTATGAACATCTCTGGTCATACAGATAAGACTTACACTCATAAATTACTTCTCTAAATAGGTGTTATATCAAATCTCCAGCTAGTCCAGGACAGATGTGTTCAGCCTGAATCAGGTGATAATGAAGCCCAAACCCTAGAGATCTTAGTTAAACTTGGATTAGCTGTTGATGAAAACCAATTTGATAACACTGCTTATTCCAGAATTCCCTCAATTAAAGTTTTTCCAGTCAAACTTGTCACTACTATTCCTTTTTTCTAAGAGCATTACTTTCAGTGACAGTTTTATTTGTAATGTTAGGTGGTATTGGCACCTCATCAGGTCCTTCTGCTTGCCTGAGACAAATGCTGGATTGTACTAGTTCCTCTCCATCTGTGGGAGACTAAACACAAAATTACACTTAATCAAGCATCACCTTTGCTCAGCCTGGGAGCCTGTCAGTGCTGGGAAGTGCATATCTCATATACAAGCTGAAGACAAACACACAACAGACTGACCCTACTGCTAACAGGTCTACGATTCATTTTGAGCTATTGATCAAACTGAAATATTTTACTTGGACACAGATCATTTGGGTCAATGGTCTATTCCCTGCTAAAAGTTCTTGTCTTGAACCCTTGACCAACTCAGACTGGATTTTTAATTTGGCATGACTTGAATGTGTCCAAAGCCCCTTCTCAGAGCAGTCAAGTCAAAGCCTGACAAAGATCTGAAGTGTACCAATACAATCTAAGTCTAATATTCTGTACTACAGGAACCCGAATAATTTTCTTAAGTAATTTTTCTTCTGCAAGTTGGTTTGCAAGATTACAATAATTATTAATTACTACACATCCAGCAAAGTATTGAAGAATAACTGATGTAATTTGCAAATTTATTTCTCACCTGTCTGATTAGCACTGATAATGAAACTGAAACTTTCACCTCATCTGAGGTGAAAGCATTTGAGCATGGCTCTTTGGTTTCCATTTGTAGTAACCAGAATTTCCAGCTCTTTTTTCACACATGTACTTGATAGATTTGGGCTTGTTTTGTCCAGACAAGACCCAATGTACTCAATCCATTACAGTCAAGACTAACTACTTACATATGGTTTCCTAATGTTACTCATTAGGACATAGATGGCTACAAATGTGCTTCCTTCGATTTCAGCTGTCTTTTATTCTTCCCTGCAGCTTTCTCAGTTTTGTTAAAAATTAAGAAAGAAATCAAATTACTAAATTTTCATTTTCCACTCTTCCTAATTTTCTAATTTATGCCATTTATAAGGCCCAACTACTCTATGACAAAGAGCTTTTGACACCATCCAAAACCTTGAATGAACAACGGACCAAAATATTGAATGAACAGACATTTTCTTTTTTGTTTAATCCTCTCCTGCATCCACCCACCTCTCCTCTTTTCCACTCCTTAATTAAATTTCAGGTCAAAGATCTTTCTTACTCAAGATGTCCAAATGTTTTCAGATTTGGTTAAAAAATTGTGCAAATCCATTATCCTCTATTGTCATAGCTAACCAGAAGTAACTCTCGTGAATTATTTGGATATATGGACAGGATCTGATTATCTAAATCAAATTGCTAAACTCTAATGCACAAGGGAATATATATATATATTTTTTAAAAAAAATGTCAAATATGATTAGAGTATGCTCAAAATAATTGATCAGACTATAAGATACTAGTGAGCAGAGGTTCTGGAAATGGAAGTGACACCATGCTAATTAGGAAAACAGCCACCAGAAGACATAAATCTATTTACAAGTGTTTAATTTTGAGATTATAAATGCAAGAGACAAAAGACGACACCCTCCTGTCATTTGTTGACAAGCTGTGATAGAGAGAAGCTTTGTCACTTCTTCATCACCATCCATGACTGCTCTGCATCTCACCTCCCATGGCTGACTTGCATTTCCGAGTCCTGATCCTGTCAGACCTGTTTGAATTATCCCGTTTTCCTGCCATGAGTGGTGGCATCCTACTCAGCAAAAGCACATGAGATAAAACTGCTTATGCTCAGGAAATCGCATTATATGAAAAGTAATTATTAAGATGTGATTTTCTCTGTACAAGCATTTGCACAAACTATAGAAGTCCTCTTACCACAGCCACTGCCCTGTAGAAACTGTGTAACCACATTTAAGTACTGCATCAGTGATAAAAGTGTCTACAGCATTTATTTATTCATAAAACAAGGAATATGCAAAAAAAAAAAAAAAAAAA
>VZTX01029426.1:218614-240266 GCA_013400915.1 Pardalotus punctatus
AAAAAAAAAAAAAAAGAAAAAGAAAAAATCCCACTCATAGAAACCTCTGTTTAACCATAGTGAATTGAGATAGCATTTAATACTCAAAGTTTAATTTCAGGAAAAACAGGATGGTATGTAGACTGTCAGCTAACAGTCCTTAGTCTCTTTGATTATCACTGTATCTTTCACAGTGAAAACTGGTTTAAAAATCAGGAAAAACAAGATGGACAACCTTAGACCCATTCCAAACAAAAAGCTGGTTAATTACATCAAACATTTCTCAATGCAACAAACGCTCTTTGAGCTATCCTCCTAAGTACCCACAGGACAGAATAGTGAGCCGGCTCCCCTGCGTCTGCTTCACGTGACACTAGACCTAAATCTATCAACATTGCCCAAATTTTGACCTATGTTTGTGGTATAAAAGAGAAAAAATCCTAAAGGATTTGCAGGCCCTTCAAATTCATACAACTTCTGAAGGAGGTGAACAACAGATCAGTAAGAGATGGTGTTTTCACCTTCTTTCTGCTATTGTTGTTGTGGGATTTCATGCTTTTTGTCTGGACTCCACACTATCTGTCAGAGATCAGACCTGGTTTTTTATCTCATATTGTCCTTTGATACTTTGTTGTCCCTTGGAGATACCTGTCATGGATGGGTTGGCACTTATCTGAAAGCCTCACCAAGCTTGGTTCACAAGGCTGGACTGAACAAATTTAGAGACTAATTAAAAAGGAATTTCAAAGTGCAAATCTTTCAAGTGTCTAACAAAGCCAGTCTTATGCAAGGGTGCTGAGAAACTGGACCCTGTCCTGACTCTGAAGTGTACTTTCAACAATCACTTCTGAGAGTGAAGTGGCCCAATAAGGCAGAGGTGTCTGTCCACCAGGGGAGCACCACAAAAGCCCTGAAAGTATCTGCTAATAAAGGGTTTGCCCTGGTCACACAGCAAGGCTGTGACAGAAGCGGGCTGGCTTAGGTTTTTTTAAATAACCAGTAACAACATAATGAAAACTATCTTGAGCATCAAGAATGAATTCTGGCTCAAAAGCAGAGACCCAGCTTTTGGTATGCCCCAATTCCACCAGCCTTTGGAACATGAAAGCCATCTGCAAGGGAGACTTGACCCTGTAACATTGAGGCTCTACAGGAGCATGGCTCAATGAAGCCGGTGCTGCCCAAGGGAAGGTGCTGAGGCAGAGCACTATGGGGCCAGCCTTCACCTCCATTTCTCTCTGTGAGTTTTGTAGGTAGCTGTCTTTTGTGTGCCACCACCTACCACCCTCCTCTTGTGCATGGAGTGGAGGATGGACGTGGAGTGGACTGATGGATGGAGAGTGCAGAGTGTCACCGCTCTGACCAGTGACCTGACAAGGAGGACTCCCCCAGAACACCTGTATGTCTCTCTCTTTTGAAAATGACCTTTTAAATCACTCTGCCAGCGAGAACTGAATATGATGTTTACAGAAAACCTGCAGTAACTTGTGGATTATAAGATTTTGGTTTTTTGCTCTTTGAATGTGACTTCTTCATTTACATGAGTGGCTGAGACAGTCAGAGGGTAAGTGTGCCTATTCACCACCTCCAGACTCCATGCTGGACAAAATGTACTGGAGAAGACAGTAAACAGAATTGCCTATGCCAACTCATTGAACTGGGAGAGATGCTAGCACGAAACCCTAAATCCCAGAAATGGGATTTGCTTAATCAAGCAAGCTCTGCCAGAAGATGTAATCACACACCACAGAAGATTACATTAGCCTTTTAGAAAAAAACCCACACTTAACCAGCTCCTGAAATTCTGCTTCAGTATTCACATTAAATCCATGCAAATTGTATGGGCTTCAGCATGTGTTTTCTCCCACACCAAAGCAGCCAGATGGACAGACAGGGATGTGAGAAAAATATTTTCTGCTAAGCCTGAGGGGAGATGAACAAGAAAAGAAGCCCCCCCTGTGCTTCCCCCCAGCCCAGTGCATACATCCCAACCCCCACACTGTGAGCCTGGTTTTCAGAGCTCCCTTCCCTTGACTCTGCAGAAAGCAGTGGGCAGCACTCCTGCCAGCACCTCTACCACAGCCAGGAAGTGCACCTGGGGTGCTCTGTGCTGGGCCAGAGTGGGAAAAAGCCTGGGGGTCTCCACCTTTGCTGCCCTGCCATCCAGCAAGGCCCTGGGAAGAGGGGTCAGGCTGTGGCACAGCCATCAGTTACTGCAGCACAGAAGGTGGCTTTGTATAAATAGCTTTTGTTCCACTAAAACTCATCTACACGAGCTTGCTTCCTTCCTAACAGTTGCTAATGGATTCCATTACAGTTTTTCTCCTTTTTCATGTACATTCCTCCCTCAACGAGGAAGGCATCGGAGCAGCTGCAGCCAGCTGTGAGCTTCCCCACTGAGACCCTGACTGCTGCCTCTGAGACACCAGTGACAGCCCCATGATGACGGAGAGCATCTTAACTGCAGACCAGATTGCTTGCTGCTGCCATGGGAATCTGGGCAGCAAAGCACTGCTCACATTCCAGCCAGGGACAAGATGAGTGTGCCTTACACACTGCAAGAAGGAGAAGCACTTCATTTGAATTCAGTGGGGCAGAAGAAACAAATTCATCATGCAGAATGTTTAGGAAAGCCTCATCCCCTCTGAAGTGTTTCAGAAATAATGTTCAAAAAATGGTAATTGTAACCTCCCCATCTTTGCTTTTACTAACTGAGGAAGGGAAAGACAAAACATTCATTCTCTTTTTCCATCACTTTTAAAATCCAATTTTCAGGTGGCTGTTAGCATCCTCTCTGCATTAGATACCAGAATTCACCATGAGTCAAAGCCTGAATATCTTTGCTTGGACAAATCTAGGAACATCAGCCTGGAAAGCATGCCCTGGGAAACAAATCACTACTTGCTGACATGGGAAGCATCTCAGCCGATAATCCCAATTGGGCCAACCAATGTGGATCTCTTAATTGTTTTACTTTCCTAATTTTATAGAACACAGAAAAAGTACACTCAAATAAGGGTATTTCACATCTGCATGTCTGGTATTTCACACGCGCAGACACTTCAAAACTAAAACCCAGATGTTAAGAATGTGAAATACCAGACACATACAGATATTCTCCAAGTGATCCTATTAGGACAGAGATATAATTGGGCTGGCAGACACATTTTCAAAAATTACAGATCTTGTACACACAGAGAAATCTTGCCTCTCTTCACAAGCAGCTTTTACTGTTTGGTTAGTTGCTTTTTTTTAAGTTCAGTCTTTCAATTAATTCCAAATCCTGATAAAACAAAGCTTATTTTGCTTGGTCATAAGCTCATAAAACACAAGAAGAGTTTAATGCAATAATGTGAATAAGTCAGGCAGTCATTTACATATTTGCTCATTTAAATAGGGGGCATTCTTTGCACTAATTTAATGTTGTCAAGTAAGCATGGGAGGCATCAAATGGTTTGGCTTTTATGCTGCTCCTTACTGATAATAATAATTGCCAATAGCTCCTTTTAAAATAAAAACAAAAAAACCACTCACCATGCTATTTGAACATTTTATAACAATATTTAACAGAAGGAAGAGCATGAAAGGATGATGGCCTGAAATTAACACCTTCAGGCAAAGTATCTATTTCCCATCCACTATAAACTATGTGCAAAACCACCGTTCATGGATACAAGGAAAAGACCAGTCAAGTCTGTTCCCTGTGACCTACCTTCTCCGAATTCTGCTCCATGCTCCTGTTCCTCAGCCACCCCTTTGCTGCAGCTGCATCCCTGTCCTTCCCCTGTCTGCTGCTCCAACCCCTCTCCTCTGACAGTGTTAGCAGCACCTCTCACAGCACTGCCTATTGCCTACTTGATGCATCACTGAATCAACACAACATAAACCCCCCAGGCACACCAAAATACCACTACATTAATGCTTTATCTGTGCCGCAAGAGCATCTTGTAAAATGCCTAGAAAATTGTTTCAGAAGACCATGGTTTTGTTCTTGCAGCACTCTAGCCAGGAAGTGGTTAAAACAAATGGGAAAAATCACAGCAAATAATCTGAAAGACTGTATTCCCATCATATTTGCCACTTTCAATCCTATTTGTTCCTATACACCCCTTTGTGCAATTGCTCTGTTGAACTCATTAGGAAGGCTCTGGCATTCTGCAAGTGGAAAAGGCCAGAACCATTGTGTGCAGGAGCAACACCTCTTCACACACCGTGAGACTGCAGTGCTGTGTCAGTCCTTTATCTCTCCAGACACACGCCTGCTTAGGAAGAAGCTTTTACAGGAATTGTTTTAAATACATTCTGTCCCATGCAAGCATGCAGCCAAAAAAATTTAAACCCTGCTCATGACATAGTCTTTTTCAATACAGATGGGAGTTCATAGGAACCATTTGTCTTTCACATTTGTGTTTTCAGCTTTATAATTTCCATTTGCTCAAGACCCCTTGTCACATCTCATTCTCATTTTAGCACTAGCCCTAAAAGAGTTACAGAGATCATTATTTTGACTCAGCATCATCCTCCTATCCTCAATTTGCCTTAACATAAAAAAGATAAAAGAAACAGCCCTACCCCTCCATATAATTTTATGTTCTCACTAATAGTGTCTGAAGGGCGGATAAATGTGTGAAAACACAACAGAGTAGCACACATGGACGGGGAAGGATTCCTGTCACTCCTGAGACCCGATCTTCTGTGTCTTCTGGACACAGCAGTAAACTAGAGACACTCCCAAATGGTGACAATGAGCAAGGAAGTTGGCTTTGCAAACAATTCCCTTAAAAAAAAGCCTTGAAAAGCTACTATTTGGTAGTGTTAAAGTTTTTGTCCCTCAAACATGCAATTCTCTACTGAAAGGAGATAATGTTAAGTAAAGTACCAGAAAATGAAGTGGATTAGGATTATACACAGTCAGTTGGGCTTTCTGTAAAGAAACACTACATAGACGCTTTAGAGCCTGTGAAGCTGAGTTTCTAGAAGCCAAAAGCAGCAGTGTGGAGTAACTGAAGGCCTGTGTCAAAGGACAGCAGCAGGCAGGACCCCACATAATGGGTCTGCATTGCAACCACACTAATACCCTCATTGCATAAAATAGGAATTAAAGGGAAGATTAATTCCCAGTGGGTTTTCCAGCTAAGAGGCATATTACTGGGGCTGCAACACCAGCCAGGAAGTTTGGTCACCACTCCAAAACTGACCCTGACTCTGCAACATCACAAGCAGGACCCCCTGTGAACACCACAGATGAGGAGGCTTCAGAGAGCTGAAAACATGTAATAAGGCCTGCCTCGTTCAAATAACCTCATTTGTGGCTTTAGCTTTTTAAAGGAACAAAAATAAAAGCAAAGAAATTACACTAGCAATGCTTGCAATCACTCTCATGAAGTGGAATCTACTCTATAAGCTGAAAAATTATAAATACGAGAGTTTAGGAGTGTAGAAAGAACTAGGTGAAATCAGAGCAAAAATGTGTCTTGCAACAAAGCTATGAAGAGAGTAACAAACAGAACTGGCAAAAATACTGGTACATTCAAAAAAATAAAAATACTTAAATTATCAAGCTCAAAGTAAAACCACTTAGACTTAGCTACAGGTATAAAAATAAATACCCGTATAAGAAGGAAAATAAAGCAAAATGGACTTAACAAGAAATTTAATTATGCTAAAATAAAGCCATATTAAATTCTGTGTAACTTGTAAAAGACTCTTTGCCCTTTAAAATTTTTTTTTATTAAATAGTAGAGCTCACCTGTTTGTGGACAGCACACAACAAGAGTCCTGAAGCCCTGAAAAAATCTGTACCAGAAACCTCCATGCTCATTCTGGTAGCCCATAGCCCAACCACACCAAGTTCAGCTCTCCATATGTTGCTGGAAGTGTTTCCAAGCAAACCAAGCAGCTGCACATGGAGAGCTTGGGATCCCTGAAGAGCTTGCATGTTTCCACTGACATCGAGCTCCTCACAAACCCCAGCACCCATGGAACACATCCCTTAATGTAACAACCATCCACACCGTCCTGCAGCAATGGATGTCCCTAGGGGCGTGACCCACAGCATGGTGTCCCATGGACAAGCCACCATCCCCAGGCTGCCTCAGGGGGCTGACTGCCTTGGGAGGGCTTGCTGGAGGGGAAAAGCCAGGACATACAGAGAAATTGAGACACAAGTTCTTTCCTCATTCTGCCCTGTGCAAGGATCTGAATCTTCAGCTTTTGTGACAAATCGTCACTTTTCAATTTTTAATCCTTTCCACCCTGAGCACTGCTACTGTGAGCATTTCCAGGCTGAGGAGACTGCCACCACATCAATATTCATCAAGGAGATCCTGAAGAAAGTTCATTTATTTTTCAAAATTATTACAGTTAATTGGAAACATCTGCTACAACTATCTGTATGCCGGAAGCATACCAATATACTAGGCAGTCTCTGCAGGAATACCCACTCTGTCCTTTCTGGATAGACTTTGCCAACGGCATCTTTATTGTCAAAGAAAAGACACCATAAGACTAATCGGCCAAATGCAGAGTTTAAATTGTCTCTGCTCATTTTCACACAAAGTAGTAACATCTGTTGTGCTGTCACAGCTGTGAAAGATATTTTCATCTCCATGTTGACTTCTAACTGCTTTCTTGCAGTGAATCAGGTCAAAGAGTTTTGGGAACAGTGCTCCCCTCTGATATCCAGTAGCATCCTTAACCTAATAGAGTGCTGCAGTGAGAATATCCAAGCACAAGCAATCAACATTTTACATTTGTATTGAGATTAATGTCAATATGTTACATGAATGCAAGTACATTACTTAATGTAATGTGAGTGCTAAATATTTGTTGAAGTATTTATGTGAATGAAGGATAACTACTTGAATGTCCAGTGTAAAAACATTCCTGTGGGGATAGATTACAGCTGAACTATGAAGTATTTGTGAATTCAAATAAATATTCACTGAGACCTGGTGAAAATCTGAGCTGGAACTTACAAACATAAAATTCCTAAACAGACTGTCAATCATAATGAAAAATGCATGTGCAGACTGGACTTTCTAAATATTACTAGCTTTCTGTCTAACTCAGGTGTAGTTTTAATAGGATGAAATGTGGGTCATGATCATTTTTCATAAAAAGATTCTGTCAAAACTGTGAATGATTAATGAAAATCACAATGTAAATTTTTTTTAAAGGAAAGATGAACAAGACATTCATATTAAAGAGTGAAGCATGGTTGTATCTCTGATGAAGTGAGACAAATGTTTATACTATAGACCTTGTCCATAACTGCTGGAGACTTCTTACTGGCTGTATGAGGCAGCATGATGGGAAAACTTACTCGAATGGTAAGGAGTAATAACTCAGAACCTCCAAAGACACCTCTGAAGGAGATCCTCTTCTTTGAGATGCCAGAATACAAAACGTTACTCAGGGAGAGGAAAAAAAAGGGGGGGGAAAAAAAAAAAGCAGCTGATATTTTGAGCCAGATTTCTTTTAAAATTAAATTACTATGGGTAAAATTTTCACACAGATGGTCACTATGAATTCTCATCCCAAACCAGATTAGAAATAGATTTTCTTTTTACATGAAGAGCAGAAATCAATCTTCTTTTATATAATCTTCTTAGGTCTTCGCCTACCCCAAGGGTAAGAAGAGCCACAGAATTATTGTTTAACAGCGTGACAGCGTGGGAATGTACAATTGTTTGTTGACACCATTAAGAAGCTTCAAATCATGGTGAAAGAACTTGCACACATCAGCAGACAGGAAAAATGAGCTGTGAAAAGCAAGACAACCATGTAATGTCTGGATACATATTTGCATTTGGCAGAATTGTGATACTGATAGTAATAATGCAAAAATAGTAAGGCCTCTGATGGAAAGAGCAAGTATTCCCTTAGTGCCTAGAAAGGAATAGTTCCCACACTGTATTATAACTGCAGCCATAATTAGGATGTGAACTTCTGGTCCAGTTTTCTTACTTTTGTGTAATGAGGTTATGAGGACATTCATCACTTCATCTCATGAGTTTGAACAAACTGGTTTGTATTTTTTTCTGCCTTCCTCAAGAGGAGGCAATAATAAGGCAGACAGTGATTATCAGTGAATAGTAAGCGATATTAAGTGAATAAACCCATGAACCTCAGTGTTCAGGTTAAAGTTCGATGCCAGTTATGAAGTATTCTTGAACTCTCATGATACTGCTATATAAAAATAATACAAGTGCTCTACAATTTTAAGGCATAATCAAGTAGAAAATTATAGAGTGAAGTGTATGGTCCCTGAGCACATTCATAGGTCTTTATGCCATGAAAAATAAAATCCTTTCACTCATTTGGACCGTGAAGCAGATTTTTCTCAGAGAAGTGGTGGGTTTGGTGGACAGTACCACAGCTTCCTCTGTCCCCTTGGGGAAAGCCCTGATCGAATTTTTCTGGATTGACTGCAGAAATGCAGAAGCTGTACTCACAGGGAAGTGGGAAATGTGCCATTTCTGTTGGTATTAAACAGAACTAGATGACAGAAAGAAAATCACACATTCTCGTCTGTAGCATCAAGTCACTCTTGATTCTCATGTTTGATGGCTTGCCATGCTGCACGTCTGACACAAAAGACAATCTCACTCTCAAAGCACTGTAAATCAGCAAGTAAAATTCTTGGAATAACAACACTGAAATCTGTCCAATACTTTCCTAAAAATGCATATTAAATCTGCTTCAGCCATGGAAACTTGATTAATGTGCTTAATATATTTGGAAGAAACAATCATTCATGTCAAGGGTAAACAATGTAAGCATGGAAACTGGGTGATAATAATACGAAAAGAAAAAAAAAAATAAAAAGAAGCAGATGCTACAGGATACAATCCCACTACTGATAACCACTGTAATGGCTAATCCAAAAAGCAAGCTTTATGTGCCTTAAGTGGAGTAAACTGTCATCTCCACTCATTCCCTGTGTGATAGTTAAGGCAAAACGAGCATTAGCATATGAATAAATGCAACTAATGGCTGGATTTTCTGTGAAATCTTAAATTCTGCTTTTTCAAGATTAGGGAGAACAGAAATTGTGACACATGCTTCCTCCTGAAATCCATAGAGCCCACAAACCTCGAAGGACCATGTGCAAGGGGGGAAGATGAGCAGTGACAAGGGTGGGGAAGAAGCAGCACCTGCTCTGACCCAACCCAAGCACCACAAGCTCCAGCGCAGAGCTGCTGCCTGTCCAGCTGCAGGCTGGTCCTGGGGCACAGCAAACCACCCACATCCTCCTCTGGCACTCAAACTCCCTCCTCAATGCACCAAGGTCCCCTCCCAAGGGCAATATCCAAGCAGCACAGAAGCCATGCTTTGCTCCGAGCACAGTGACAGCACCTAAGGGTATCTGTGTGTGCCTGCCCTTGGCAGCAAAGCTGCTGGAAGGTGGTTCAGCAGAGCTCGCCCTGGCCCACACTGTGCCTGGCATAAAAAGTCAGCTCAACCAAACAATCAAATTAAGAGCTCCAGCTTGCCGTTGGAAACTACAAAAATGTGGGATGTGGCACTTACCTCACCATCAGGACACAGCTCTCTCTCATTTTCCAAGAGCAAAACTTAAGTGCTGTAAAAAAGGGATTTTTTCTATTGCTATGCAGTCAGGCCAATATTTAGGTTGTGCTTACGAGCAGTGATGGCTGATCATCCAAAGAGGAGCAGAAACTCGGTACACTCCCACATCAGCAAAGGGCCTGAGATAAGTGGATGTGACTGACAACCATCCCTCCAGGAGCTGCAGAGTTCGCTCTCTCTTAAGTCTTCTCCTTTCCTGCTGTGCTGCAGCTGCGTGCACAAGAACACATCATCCTTCCCGCTGCTTGCAGTGCACAGACACAGACACCGCTGGGGAATGCTTCAAACACGTGGAAGCAGCCAGCAATTTAATTAAAACATCCACACACAGAGAGGCACATGCACATCCCATTCCTCAAGAGAAACACCTCAAATAAATACAGGAGCACAAGGAAGAAAACTCATGAGTCCCTTCTATGAACTCCATGATGCTCCATCCTAAAGCTCCTCTTTATTTTTACCTCTGCTACATGTGGAAAAGTCTGTTAATGAACCTATGAGACAATCATGGACTGTTTTTTATTGCTTAGTCTCACTTTACCCAGAGAAAAAAGCATGGCCTTGCACTTTGCACTATTACATTTCATGCCATATCTATCACACCAGCTCAGAAGAAAACATAATCCTTGTATGATGCTACGATCCTCTTCTGAAATGTCAGTGACTCTTGAGCCACCTATAAATTCATAACAATTCTGTCACCTGTCAAATTCACAAGCACACTATTGCTTATTTATGACAATGCTAGGAAAATATTAAACATGTTTCATCTCCTTTGACGAATTTAATTAGCAGATTCCCTTTGGCCCAATGCTCCCACTGTAAGACGAATATTGACATCTCCTCTTTATTCAATTCTCTACATATTTAAAATTTCTTCTATGAATCTTGTTTTTCTCTTACCATACTCATAGATCTCCATGTGGGTACCACATTCAAATTCTTAATCAAGATTGAGATGAATCACATCTATTGCTTTTATTTAGCAACAGAACTGAAGAAGATAAAACAGCTACCCTTGGCACAAAACTATTTATTAATAATTTTTTATTTTATCCCATTTTCCATTTGCTTCCGTGACTTTATTCTCTTGTTCAACATTTGTTCTAAAACATTGCATACTCTAGAGGTTGGCCTAACAGGGTGTTATTTTCCCCAATCCACTTCCCCTGCCACCATCTCAAAATCTGAAGTTTACATTTTGTAGTTCTCATTCACATGCCCCAGTGTTCAATATATTCATTACAAAGTCTGCAATCTCATATAACAAAAAATGGTTTTCCAGGTAGGAGCAAAAAGGCTTTTTAGAAAAAAAATCTGACAAGGTCTCACTGCAAGTCTTGGGAAAAGAAGTGATGGATATTGTTTCTCTGCTCTGTCCCTGAAACTGCAACTGCTGTTCTTAAAGTTGCACTACACTGGTTTTCTTCAATTGAAAATATGGGAAACATAGTTCCTTTTAAAGACACCTCCCAAATCAAACCTCAAATACCTCTCCATAACTTAATTTAATAGTTTACAAAGGTCAAGAGTCTCTCCACTACCAAAGTACTTGTCCAATTCTCAATATGAAATTTAACGTCTGTCATCTGGAACAAATATGTATAATGCAAATGGCATTCAGAAACTCTACTGCACTTCGAAACTAAACCCACTTTTTGCAGCTGCTGTTTTAAACATCATCAGTCTGGAAATGAAACAAAGCCTTGTCTCAGTGACATATTCCTGCATTAGCATGAACTCCAACAAATGAGTTTAAGTGGGTTTGGCCACCAACTGTGGAAGTCTGCTGTACATTCCACTGTACAGTAGTCTACAACCTAATTAACAGCCTGCAAATATTACAGATATCTGCTAATATTATGCACAAAGATGCAATTAGAAGTGTGTGTGAACACAGATATGTTTGAAAAAAAGAAAGAGAACAAATGCGCAGCTCCAACTGATATCTTTATTGACTCGTTCTCAGTGGCAGTATCATACACTGGGTTAGTGTAAGGTTAATGCATACCCCACACTGTGACCTTTCAGACTGAATTTAATTGCATCCCTACCAAGGATATAGCAAAATGATAAGGTGCAACCTGATTGATTTTCTTCCTTGCAGACCACAAGAGCTCATTTAAACCAAATCTTGGCATTAAATTTACAGCACAACTGAAAAGGAGTTTTAAATGATATACACCCTAATCTAATTCTTGGAACTGTTATATCAAAGACTCTCTCCATTCTAAGCTGCAAAATCCCTATCTGCCTCTTCTGTAAACCCTCTACACTGTGTAGAGCATTATCCTTCAATTGTTAGCATGCTTAAAATGTGTGTCTAACACTGTCAGAGCCATGCTGTCAAGCGTTAAAGAGCACTTTTAGGCATTCTGCCCCTGTAATCCTTAGGGACTTCAGTAACTACAAGTCAGGGGAAAATCAAAGTAAGGAGAAAAGACAGGTCATCATGAACCTAAGTGCAATGTAATCTCATGATAGACATTTCTACTCTACACGCACAACACATTTAGGTTTACAAGAATTTTACTACCCTTACTTTAGTAAAGCTGGGACAAGTATTTTGTTAACATGCCAGTGCACGGTGAACTTCTTGAACTGGAAAATATTGTCAGAATATTTTACACACTGTGATTACTGTATAAAATATTGTATTCCTCATTATAGCAGGGTATATTCAAGACTTAGTTTCTTTTGTTTGACACCAACTTAGATTTTTTGTGAATTTCTCATTATTTTTTAAAACAAATTTTTTGTGATGTTTTCAGATATTCAATACTAAGACTACATTCTGCATTAAAAATGCCCATGGGAAACTTTGAGATATGTGTCTGTTTTAAGCAGTTTCCCCTTACAGTGGATGAAAGTAACAGCCAACCACGCTGGGATTTCAGGGTTTTTTTTAAGGAGATGATGGCAGGCATATTTTGTTATTACTGCCTAGGAATTTTAGCTGTTGCATTCATCATCATGGTCAGGATGGCTCCTCTGCATTAAAGTACTGTAGAACACAGCGCACAGCTGAACCATCACTTCGATAATTTGCATTTAGAGGAACGGAAACTTGGACGAGCCGCAAATTATGGCAGACCTAACGTATCATTTGCCAGCAAATCATCTGTATCAGAAATGACTTTAAATGACAATACTAAAATTGAATTTGTCCCATGTTTAACATGCCCATCAAAAAGAAATCCTTCAATGCCACTCACTGTGGCTCAGATGCAGGGAGTCAAATGACCTTGTGGTTGGCCACAGCCCACCTTCAGCAATATCCCTGACTTTGATAACCTGCAAATGCTGTGGAGTCAAGGACATACTTCCCACTTAAAAAACTCTCACCCTTACAGATGTTGTGTTTTGATGAGTCTCTGATGCACAGTTACCGAGAGTGCTACCATGAGCCTCAGAAAACAAAACCCTGGGGAGATGGGGATAGTGTGGCCTATAAGACATTTTGTCACTTTACCATGACTCAGTTTTATTTCCACAGCAAGGCCATACTCAAAACCATGCTGGAGCCTCCTGAAGCCTTCAACCACCCCTAGCTTCCCTTGGATGACCCTCAGGAAACAGAGCACAGGGTAGCAGAAGGCTGGGGTGGACCTGAGGCTGGGTGAGTTTCACAGAGCTTTGAGCAAAGTCAGTGCTCTAACAAAGCAACCTCCTGAGAGCCCACTGTGAACCTAAACTCCTGATTTCTCATTTAATTCATCAGAATGCAAGTACAGTGTGAACGACTCCACCAAGGCAAAGACAGAATTAGCCTCATCACACATACAGCAGCATATGTCTCTTTCAACATGCACTGCAAAATAGATACCGAATGGAAAACAGATGATTTTTAACTTCCTATTCCATCTACCAGTAAAAAAAAAATTCTTAAAACCTGCATATCTTCATGTAAATTACTGTACTGCAAAGATAAATATCAAAGTTATGCGAGATGCTAGATAAATAGAAAGACTTAAAAGAACAAGAAAGAAATAAAAACACCTACAAAATCTCCAAAGACAAAAAATAAACAACAGTTTATTTGTGTTCCCAGGAAATCCAAAGCCAAATATTAGCATTTTCTTCTGGAGGCAACTTTCTGCATATTGAGAGCCAGCTTAAATAAACGGCTGGCTTTTCTTCTTAGAATATTTGGGGAGTCTGCAAATTTTTCTTTCCTTTGAGAAAATAAACATGAAAAACAATGCAGGAACAACTTCACACAGGAGCAGTGAAGAAGAAATTCAAATACCTAGTTATAATTATAAATGAAATTTTGACTATGCAAAATGCATATGAAATGCTGTCAGATGGAATGCTTGCTGGCCACTCTTCAGAGCAACAATCACAGAAATCTACCCTTGTCATCTCTTTGTTGATCTCCTTTCCCCACTCTTCTTTTATGCATTTCATGTGGCTTTTGGTTTTTATTCCCACATTTCTCTCTTAATCTTACCTTAGCCCATTCCCTGCTAGATCCCCGGGCTCTTCTTTGGTATCCCAAAACCTCAGCTCAGGACGTGCTGGTAATCTAACATTAGAGGTTCAGGGGCTCCCGTCAGCTTTAAGCTGCAGTAATTTTTTTACTCTGTAAAGCCTGAAGGGATAGTACTTTTCCTTCCTTGCTAAATAGTAACCATTCCTCTTCCGGTAGGCAAACAAATTATCTTCTGTTGTTTGTAAAGACATGCAAACAATACCCTTGTTTACCTTTATAAATGTCTTTGTGCTATCCCTCGTCCAGCTCAGGGAACTGAGCCGAAGGTGGGGCAGCTGAAATAGTAAAACAGGAGTGAAAAAAACAGGAGTAAAAGCCTGAAGACCCAGGGAAATCTGTGCCCAGCAAAGTACAGAAACAGCCATTCTGGAATCTGAGTTTGGGCTAAGATAGCAGCAGCATACTGAATCTCAAGACGGAAAGTATCTTTAGTGAGCAAATTAATTTTACTCATCAACTCAGCAGAAACATAGTTTTCTGCCTCCAGGGAAGGGTGTAACGTGTACTCATTAATGACTGTTTATACAGATCAACGGTACTGCTGTATTAATTCCACACCATCACCACCTTACATGAGGTATTTCATGATCAAAGTATTGAAATCAACACTGCCAAAGCAACATTATTTGAGCAGTCAAGTTACGTGCATGCACATTTGAAGGATCAGAACTTAATGAGGTTTTTCAGTTGTTTTTTTGGCACGAATACAACAAACACTTCAACACAAATATAACTCTGCCCATGCAAAGTACAGAGCTCTGCTCATGCAATTAGCATCTACAAGCACAAGTAAGTGTTTGTAAGAATCAAACAAGTTATTAAATATTATTAGTTCATTCCATAAATAGAATAATTATTTCTGAAATAGCTGCCTTCTTACACTACATGGCTGATATGTAATCTGTTAACCTTCATTTACCAGTTTTCATTTAAATTAATCCTACGAATCTGACCCACCTTCATTAAAACCAAAAAATGTTGCTCAAATCTTTGCATATGGTGCATGGAACTCAATGCATCCAAATGAAAACCAGTCTACTGCCATTCCAGTCAGCAAGGCTGAGGACAAACCAGTACCTCTGACTCAGTCATCACAACCTCAACTGTGAGATGTGCATCAGCATACACCTTAGAAAATGTAAAGCCTTTTAACTCATAGGGTCCTTCTGAAAATGTGAACACATCCACTGTTCACACAGCTTCATTTAAAAGCTGGTTCTAAACTTATCTCAGTTTGAAACCAAAGGCAACTAAAATGTTTTGCACTACTATGTCATTCCTAAGAAAGCTGATGTTAGAAGTATTTCCCAGATGGGGGTTAAGATTTCCAGATGAATGGAGAGAGCAGGCGAAAGCAGGAGATACGCGCTCCTGACCAAAAGCCACTGACGGTCTGCATTAAACAGCATTTGCCCAAGATGCGTCAGACAAGAGACCCGAGGCTGGGTTCCTGTTGCTACGGTAAAGTGCCTGGCCAAAATATACTTGGTTGCTCTGGCAAGAATTTCTCTCCATATTGTTTCATTATTGTTTCCAAAAGGTCCAGTTTTGCTTTTGCATGAAAAAACACCCCAACCCTGTAAGTTTCAGATCTCTCACTCTGCACCAAAACAAATTGTGGGGTTTGACCGGTCATAGCCATGGTCAACCAGACTTCCAGTGCATCTCCTAAACTACCAATGCACAACAGAAACTTAAAATGAAGTTTTCATAACATTTAATGCAAAAGCTTACCTAAATATCTCCTCCAAATTCTGGTTACTGTCTCCATGTCTCAGATTAGTTTTTTCCTTTTTCTGTACATTTTCCACATTCAGAAACATTTTTATGGTTTTGGGGTTTTTTATGGCATCAATAAGCTACATGAGGAATGAGACAGACAAAACCAAAATGTAACTCAAAAGGTCTCTAAAATATGCTGTAATGTTGTCAGAAACAGACAGTAACTACAGAAACATCATGGAAATAATACAGGCAATGAACTGAAGCTATGTGGATATTTATTTTTATTTTCAAGACAACGCCTGAAATTATGAGATCAATTTGGCCTTGTTTTCTCTCATCACTTTTCAAAGTTGTCAGAAGGAAGTGTAAAAACACTGCAATCAATATTCTCTTGCTAGCCTGGATTAATAGATTAATATTAATTGCAGATGTCTACATAAAAATACTTAGTATTCTTCTTGCATAGGACTTTTACTGAGAATGAAATTCTGACCACACAAATAAAGTAAAAATAAATTTTTTACTTTACCCATTTTTTTTTTTCTTAAGGGAAAACTTACCTTGTAGCACATTTTCAGCAAATGTCATGAAAAGGTCTGATTGCTTTCCAAATGCTTTGATCTTCCTATCATGCAGCAGCTTCTGACTGAAACAAGTGACCTCAGGGGGACTCTGAGGGAATGGGGATCACTCATCTTAGGGTCTCCTCACATCAGACATGCCTTTTCATACTCTATTTACTTTCAGGCTGGACTGCATGAAATATCAAATCTCTGCAGCTCCAGCTGATGGGATGGGGGCTATCCGCTCCCTGAAGGCTCACACTTCTCGGCTGTGGACAGGACAGCAGGACACTGGCTCCCCCTGAGACCTGCTGAGCCTGCTGGGGTGGTGCTCAGCTTCACCTCGGTTCTCTGGAGTGCATCCAACGGTGAAATAACAGAAAGACAACTAGCCAGCGTAGATCACCCACAGCTTTCAGACGGGGAGAAAACCAGAAGAAAAGGCTTTAGCCAATGTATGGGGATTTCGCAGCATTTGACATTTCTTTCAACAGTGTGAACTAAGCCCCAGTAAGCATCAAGTGAAGAATGAGTTGCTTGTCCTGGCTAAGCACTAAGCTTAGATAGTGGGATAGAAACTAACAAGAAAAATCATTGAAAAGGCAGTATCTGTTGACATTTTCCAACATGCACTGACCTTTCCAGTGCCATTACATTTGGCTTTGCAGCACAATTACAGTTTCAGCTCTACGTATCGATAAGATCCTCATTATCTGAGTTCTATCAATATCTGTACACTTCTCCAGAGAGCAGAGAAAAAGGTCTGTCTGAAACAATATTCAGTTCAGTGACACCAAAAAGACTCCCACTCAGTTGCTGGGGTTAATTGTTCACACCACTGCACTGTAACCTAGCCAGGTAAGTAGGGGGAAGAGACCAACAACTAATGTGAGGATTATTCCTCACGACAGTGACAACAGTAAGTACCTAAAGAGAACAAAATGCAATATTCAAGAACAGAGCCTAGAAAATGACCCTTGCAATCACAAGCTCACCTGCAAACCAGAAATAATTTCATGGTATGTGAGAAGAGTTCAAGCTAATTTGTCACTCTGACCTTAGAACCCCGTATTATCCCTTATTTAACTCAACTTATGAGGTCATAATGGCTAGAATTTTTTTCTAGTAAACCTACAAACTTGCTTTCCTTTACTTCCCCTCCTCCACTTATTTCATATGCAAAGGTAATGCATTTTATTGCAGAAATAAGGAAGATCTGCATTAAGTCATGTCTGCTTCAGAACTCAGTTGACTCCCCACCAGCTGGAATCTATTATTTGATTAAATATGTTGTTGTGCCAGCTGCCATGCAGCACGTTTCACTACCCTGATTCCGGGTGGAATTCAATCCATACTGAAAATGTAGTCCAGCATGAATCAGCCTCTTCTCAATACTAATCCATACCTGGAAAACAAAAGCATTACAGAAGTCCCACAAACTGTACCCTCCTAGATCTAGCCACCCCAATCTCTAAAACAGAAGGTATTCAGTGGGGAAGAACTTTGAATTTCACATATTATAAGGTAGTAATTTCATAAGGCAATGTCCTAATCATACCCTCAGGTTTGTTTTTAAATGTGATCTTTCTTACCATAAAAACAAATCTAACTCCTCTTCCAACAGAACCAACCCTGAAATAAAAGACAATTGCTGAGTTAAAAAAATGAAAAGCTTTTTTATCTCCCTGATACAGTGAAGTATTTACTAGTGAAGGGTAATTATTACAGTATGTGCCCAGAGTAAAAAATAATTTATAGTTAAGTCTGTTGCTGCTAATTCAGTAAGAATGAGAGACTGTATCGGGCAAAAAGCCCATTTAATTTGAGGGGAATTTCTGTCTGATGTGGGCTGCAGGAATACATGCCAAGAGTAAATGCTGTGAATAAGCACTGAAAACGTTGCTTAGCTTCTTGCAGTGCAAGAACATTAAAAGCTTTAAGGCAATTATTTGCAAAGGCATACTTACAAGGCCTCTCAATAGAAATATAGTGATGGCATATTGATAGGTCTGATTCTCACTGTTCTCTTTTTCTGTTGTCTCAAAGCAAGTTGCAGACTACGGCTTTAGTAGCTCTGAAAAATGCCCATTGTTAGCTCTGAAGAAAGTTTACATTCAAGGGATGTTTGCAGCTCTCTCTTTCAATGGATGGTCTTAAAGTTAAAAAGTTAAAAGGTTTTGATGGCTTCAGAAAAGATAGTCTCTCAATATGCAGACAAAAATACATGCAGAGGTAAGGCTGCAAGCCCAAGCCCACACCCATTCCTGGTGGTGTCAAGGCAAAGACAGTACTCAATACTTTATTTAGAAGAACTCGGTAATACCATGTGGCTATTTCACTGATTAAACTGATTAACAACAGTCAATCTAAATTCCCAAGTGGCAGTTATGTATAAAATAGCTCAAAGAGAATACAGTAGGCTTTAGCCACAGCACTGAACATAACTGAGGGGTCAAATCACTGCTGACCCAAGCTGCTGTGACTTGATGCTTGCTTAAACTGAGCAGTTGCTCTGAGCACTGCAGAGTAGCCCAGTGTGTGCACTACAGAAAGTGCCATCGTGATGGGCAGCTTTGCTGACAGTGTCTGCAGGGAAGTGAGTCCCTGCAGTGCAGCCCCACAGGTACTGAACTACTCTTCAACCCCGAACAGGGATACCCAATGCCGACTCTCCAGAGAAACAAAAATAAATGAAATTTGTTGCATTTCAGAGATCTTCCTTTCAAATATATCTTAATTCAGTTTGGGAAAGCTTGACCAAATACTTCTGATTTTGTGAGTTTAAATTATTTACATTTCCAGACCAATTATACAACTTCCTCAATAAGCAAGAGATGTATTATTCACTCTATTTTAATTACTGACCTTTGTATATTTTAACTTTTGATTCTACAACCTCTTTCACAACAGTACATTGTAGTGTAACCCTTTCTGTGTTTGTTCAAGACCCAATTTGAAATGCAGCATGTGTACACATATTGACAAACACTCCATAAATACACAAGACATGAAAATAATGTTTATGCACTTCTCCCATTCACAAGCTTCTCTGGCAGCATAAGCCAGCAACCTCAATCCACCATCATCAAATGAATGAACTCGTCATGGATGTATTCCTCTTGTCTGCCATGCAAAATGGAGATACTCTCCATGCCAAAGACACAAACTTCCAACAGAAACTGCTTTACTGAGCGAGAACAGAAGCTCATCTAAAGACATCATGAAAAGGATTTACACCACTGGAAAGGAACTTAAGTTTCTCCTGCGTATACTTGTTTCACAAGTGCCACAGACAGTGATATTTAAAATCATGATGCTCATAATAGACATAAAAAAGCCACACACTGAGATTTAGCATGATTTGAGGAAGGGAGCCCGGTATAATAGGAGTACAAGTTCCAGATTTGCCAACAGAGATGTTAAAAAATAGATTCAACGGCAATTACAATATTCCTATCCCAAATGGGAGCTAAAACTTAATCCCACCCTACACTGGCATGTATTGTGTGTAGGTCCGACATTTCAATAAAAGGAAGCAAATACTTTTAACAGCACACTATGGTGTATACAATCTGCAGGAAGGCTATTATCCCTCAATAAATATTTGCTGACTAAATGTACTGTTTCAATTAACATAACCCTTACTGAAATAAAAATACTGAAATTTAACCTAATTTTAAGAAAACTACTGAGTAGTAACAGCTGTAAGGTATTTTATGTAAAAAAATTAATGTATATGTCTATTTCTATTTATATTTCAACAGCACCGGTGTAAAATCCTCCATAAATGTTGCAGTAAGGAGGAACCTTCTGTGAGTCCAGTGCAAAACCACCCAAATCTGTCCAGACTGATGTTCTCCCAAGAACAGCAGCCCCCTTGCCTCAGCCAAGGGCCGTGGCAGCACACGGAGCCCGTGACTCTGCCACACACACACGTGGCTGGATGTGGCAAAAGCCACACTGCCCTGAAAGCACTGCTCCTGATGCCCAGGCACACACCATGCCCTCATGTCAAAGCTGGTGGTCTATATAGTGGTGCAGGTGAAGGCTCCTGTATCACTAATTTTCTGGGTATTTCCAGCCCATAGGATTGTGTTCCCTTTCTTCCATAATCTGTAAGGCAAAAAGTCACCACCACAGGAAACCCGAGAAAGTGTTAGGATTAAACTGGTAACATAGGTTCTGGCAAAGAGCTCCTTCAGATGCCTGGGAAAACACTGAGCAAATGTCCCATCCATACTCAAACCTCATTACTCAAGTTCCTCATGTGTAGCAGTGCTGAACATGTACCTGCAATGAAAGCTCCAAGAGATCTGAAATACTAAGGAATGTCACCAGCCCTTCTTTTCTTAAAAAAAGAGATAACTGTATTTCAGCTAAGATACTTCATAATTAATAGAAATATTTTAAGAGCACTCCTTATTAAGGACATATGCCATCATTTTTCACCTATACCATATGATAACACTTTTTTTCCTCACATGGTGCTGTGAAAAAGTCTCTGACAGCTGTGAAACACTGAGCCATCACAGTTACTTTCTCTTCACTATGTTATGGTAACACAGAATCATAGAATGATAGAAGGGCCTGGGTTGGAAGTGACCTTAAAGATGATCCAGTTCCTATCCCCTGCCATGGGCAGGGACACCTTCCACTACACCAGGCTGCTCAGAGCCCCATCCAACACAGCCTTGAACACTTCCAGGGGTGGGGCATCCACAGCCTCTCTAGGCAACCTGTTTCAGTGGCTCATCACCCGCACAATAAAGAATTTTTTTCCTAATATCTAAGCTAAACTTACTCTCCTCCAGTCTGAAGCTATTTCCCCTTGTCCTGCCACTACAGGCTCTTGTAAAAAATCCCTCTCCATCTTTTTTGCAAGCTCCCTTAAGGTACTGGAAGGCCACCATTAAGTCACCCTGAAGCCTTCTCTTTTCCAGGCTAAACAAACCCAACTCTCTCAGCTTCTCCTCCTAGGAAAGGTGCTTCATCTCCTTAATCAACTTGGTGGACCTCCTCTGGACTAACTTCAACAGGTACATGTCCTTTTTGTGCTGGGGACCTCATCTAACAGTCCCAGGCACCACAGAAGTACACTGAAGGCTGTACTTAGCGAGAACAAAAAAGATGATTCCCACGTGGAAAGCCACATTTAAATGCTAAAAAAAAGTCCAGTAAGTGGATATGGACTGTTGACAGGAAAGTAGGAGGAAACAAAGAGACCACATCAATCAATACAAGAGGCAGTGGTGGCTGTAACATATCACTAACCTACTTTTCTTTCTTTTTTTTTTTT
>VZTX01029426.1:240298-273533 GCA_013400915.1 Pardalotus punctatus
TTTTTTTTTTTTTTTTAGGGATTATAGCAAAGACTTTAAGAAGGGATTTAAAAGGAGAAAATGAGGTTAAGTGTGTTGATGTCTGCCCACAGCTCATCCTTAACTTCAGCGTAGCAATGAATAAAGCCTGCAGATGCTGTTTTGAATACACAGCAGGTCAGTGCCAAAGCTGGTATTGCAAATGAAGTGGAGGACTGCGTGGGCCAGAAGGGATTTGGATATGAAATCAGACTGCTTCTTTCTACCCTTATTATGAGAGAAATACACAAGCATTAAAGAAACGCTCACAAGAAAACAAATTTCTTTTAACAGCAGGTTTGAACAAGGGTAAGTTACACAAGCTATACATGGACCATGTGTGGCAGCAGACTGAGGGGTGGCATTGCTTCATGGCCACAGGCACCCCTAGGGCTGGCTCCCAAACATCTCAGTCACAGACATCTCTGGAGGAAGAAGCACACCCTATTCAACAACTTTCATGGGTCATTGTTCAAGATCACAACATCATTAATCATGTTGGTTTTTATAAGAAGTTACTATCTTCTAATGACTCCTAAAATATATGTACACAGAAGTTGGAAACTTCTGTGTTCCATAACTAATTTGGTCTTTTATAAACTGATTTACAAATGTACTTGTGATGTAATTCTGTTCCAAAAGACTTAAGGCAGTATTTTTTCTCTCACCTCCTTAGCTCAGCCATTTACCAAGTTAAAAAAGCAGTGGCTAAGCGGCCCATTTGAGCTCAGTAGCAAACCTTGGTCTTAAAACACATTTATCGCTCAGCAGATGACAGTCTCAACAGCAGTACAGCCTTTTATCCAACTGACCTGTGAAATCGGCTAGTATTTGCCATCCTTACTAAACCTCTGAAAATACCTGTTTGTTTGGTAAGGCTAGGTGATTTACCAAAGGTATGTTGACACTAGATAAATTATTGCCACGTTAGCCCAATTATTGAAACAAAAAAGTAAAAAATAGAAAACAGCAACAGACATCATCCTATACAAGGCCTTTTTAACAGTGGTTTACAAATCAACCGCCTTTCAGCAAAGGTTCCAGCCAAGCACCAGAAGAAAGCAATTTTAGGAACACAACAATATGACAAAGTTAAGAAAATTCTTTTTGCTGCTCTGCACTATATTCATGCAAACCTTAACAACAAAATGCCTGCTAAAAATATGGCCTACCTTTGATTATTCTGCTTAGTGTTCAGTGCTTTTCACTGTGTCCTCTAAAAGCTAGTAAGAATCAACACCCAAAGGAAAGCCGGGAGGTGAGATGCTAGCTAGCTATGTACCACTGTCACAAACCACTGTAGATGGAAAACCACAGCACTGGGGCCCCCGCATCCTGATAACACAAATACTGTGTCATGTCATGCCCAGCCTTTCATCCATTGTGAGTGATTCCACCAAGCAGAGCCTGGCTCAGGGAGAGTGGCAGGGCTTTCCAGGCTCCTCTGGCTCCAGGGATGACATCCCTGCTGACTCCAAGGGAGATGCTGAGCTTACATGAAAACCCAGCTACTCAGAAAGGAACTCAACATGTGTGTGGCAGCCTGAAACTGAACTCCACCCCACAGGTGGCTCCTTATGCTCAGACTACAGCATCCTGTAAGGTTTTTATAAGACACAACTCACCATGCAATAAAATGAGCCTGCAAAATATGTTCAATGAACCATGTCCTAAGAGCAGGCACTTCCCTCTGCTGACTAGAGCCAGACCTTGGGCGAACAGCTCTGGTGCATACATCCTCTGCCTGAGTGTCCTGAAGAGCACTCCAGGCCAGTGAAGCAGAAAATGCATGTATTCGTGTTTTAGTGCTTTATCTGGGGTGGGTACTCTTCTGCTGTCAAAAGCCAAGAGTTATGTTCCTGACAACAGTAAGGACAGAATTAAATTAAGAGTTGAGAGCAGCAGAGAAATGCAGGAGAGCTTTTGAAGAACAAACCTCATTAACCGATTGGCTACCAGCTATCCAAATAGATTAAAATAATTACTATTACAGCTGTAGTTTAACATTTTGGAAAACTGACAATTGGAAGTCACTACATAACTGTCACCTGTAATGCTATGCTGTAAATTCATTATTTAAAACCTACTGATAAATACACAGAAACTCCTGCAAGTTATTGGCAGCACTCAAAAGTATCAGCAAGAGCAAAAGAAAATGCACCCATTTTTTGGAAATTAAGTATACTTATGACTTCATGTTCTCATCTGAAAGCAAGCATTAACAATGTGCCCACTGCACTGTGTACAACAGCCCAGAAAAATGCTGTTTGCTACACTTTCTTCAGATTGAGCCAACTGAGATCAGGTTTTCAAATCCTTGAAACATGGGCATAGTAAAACACTGAAGTGCTTTCCCAATACCATCGTATGTCAGAACACTCTACATGAAAGTTCACACATTTGATTTTCTAGAAGATACCACTTTTCCCTTCTTTTCAAAACCATACCATTTCCAGGGGAAAAAACACAAATGTGTGCATATTTCAGGCACTCTTACTTGTTCTGGATGGACGCAGATTACGCTGTCCCAGCTGAGTGATTTAAAATTGCATTTATTGTGAAGCTTCATGACTGAAGAGGTTAAAGCCTTCCCTGAGGAAAACAACTATAAGGTGTTCTGCACACCAATTTAAGGAATGCACGTGAACTTCTTAGCTTCACAAGGTTAATGTGTGCCTTGGTTTCACTGTTAGTAACACAACCTTCTTATTAACCAAGAGAAAGACAGTAATTTTCATGTCTATAGAGTAGAAATGAATTATTTTCTTACATTTCCCCTCCCCCCTCAAAATATGCAAAGCACATGTTGAAAGTCCCAATCCAATATATATCAAAGAAGATTCAGGTTCAAAGTCAAGTCCTAGAAAGTCAAGAAATGCCAGAACAAATTTAGTTCAGCTCCCTTGTGCTTATACATCAAGATGAAATATTTAATTACACAACGACATGCTATTTTTTGCCTGCATTATCTGTGTTTTAAAGAACAAAAAACAAATTCCATAGTGGCCTGACTGGACCAGATGTTTAGATGTTCATCTCATTTCAAATATAATACTCAATAGTTATTTAACTTGTTGAGAGAGTATAAGGTCAGATTAAAAATTTCCTAAGATTACCTGTTAGTTTGATTTTTTTTTCAGTAAAAAAAAACATTATTGGAAATAAAATATATCTTCCACCAGCAAATACTGCTTGATAGTATGCTGTGATCTAGTTTTGAATGAACAAAACCAGAACAAATCTCGTCTGGCCTGATTTTTTTTTTTCCAAACAGGTCTATCATAATGACTAACTTATCAAAATATTTCAACTCGCATTCTAAAAATACCAGTTATTTATTATTTTACTCTGCTGTACAGACATTAGTCTAACACTCAATTAGAGTGAGTGGTGATGAATCATGCACATTTTAGGAATGTCTTGGCTCTCTGATTTAGGGTTCTAAATCTTTATTGATAGAAATATCTTACTTCCAACACAAATCTACATACAAACATGCAAATCAGGGCTAGAGCAGCAAGCTTGTGCTATGGCTAAGAGGTGTCGGGGCTTGGCTATCTGCCGTTAGTGCCTACTTCCACCTTGGCTCAGATAATTGGAACAAAGATGAATGAAAATTTAGGCCTGCAGTTTTAATAGTAACTATTTGTTATTTAAATTTCCTGTTCCACACTGAATGATTGCAAGAATGTGTGCTCAGAATTAAAAGGCTGCTCTTTAGCATCAGCACATTGATTTCTTGGGGTCCTTGCACAGTTTTTCACATTGTTTCTGGACTACAGCTCCACACACCCCTCTAACTGCCTGTCAGACATCATTTCTGCTTTATGAATAAATAATATGATGCCCAGGGGAAACGTTGGGCTAAGACAAAAAAATCAATATGTGTCTAGCACATATTAAGCAATTGTTCAGCTGAAGTCTGTCTCAAATATGTAGAGTAATTTTAATAACAAACAAATTCTTTCTACACTGAGCTTAAAAGAGGGTTATTAAGAAAGTATTACTACTATATCACTGTGTATCCTATTTGAAGATTAAAAATATTTTTCTCCCAAAATGTGAATAAATGTTCTGATTGCAAAGTATTTGGGGATTATTTGTCTGCAAATCTCAAATATTCATGCTACAGAGAAATGGCAGCAAGTGATTTTTTATTCTTGCAGTAGTGCTGGTGCACATCTGCGTAGTAAAGCTGTTATTACAACTGACTTGTTTGTTATCTTAAAAACATCTTCCAAAATCGCCTTCTTTTTTTTTTTTTTTTCCTTCCAGAGGACCCAGGATCAAAAGTGAAACAAAAGCAGGGTAAATTAATCATTCATACAGCTCTGTAATCATCTTAGTCGTTCCTGCAACGTAAGCCTATTTTTGCAGTCGGCGCAGTTCCTGGTTCAGTCCCCCACCACACACAGATGCAAACCCGTCGCAAGAATATTGGAATCACTCCACTTCTACAGGACCCATCTAAATCAACAGGCCTAACTCCTGTCACGACGCAGTTCCTAAATTCCTTTGCATTATGCCCAAGAAAGGCTGGTTATGTCAACTGTACCATACAGCAAGCAGCATTGTAAGAACTGCTGCTCACTTGTTCTCCCACTGCTTATTGAAGGTGGACTTGTACAAGCTTGACTCCTACACATCCTTTCTTCTTTCTATGCATCCTTCAGCAGCAGGAAAGCTCTGGCTGTGCCAGGCAGCAGCACTCAGCCCCTGGTGACAGCACATCACCCCCCCTCCCAGTTCACTGCTGGCCAGCGGGGTTGAAGCCTCACCCATCCTCGCCTCCTCAAAAAAGTTGCCTTCCCACCATGTTCCTTGAAAACACAGATATTGGAAAACACAGATGCTGGAAAATGGTGAGGATATGGACAGGTTACTTTGGGGCAAGGGCAAGCAGCCTGTGCTCCTAGGAGCCCTCATGAAAGCCACAGGCACCCCAGGTTCAGCAGCATGGACAGGCAAACAGAAAAAAAAAAGGAAAAAAAAAAGAGGCAAAGACAAACTAGCAAGCTGCAGTCAGACCCATGGATGACCTCTGAGATCCCTGACTCCAAATCACCAATATCCAGGTCAGGGACATTGCTCTCAAAGGGGGTTTTTTCAACCCCCCTGCTGTTATGCAGACCTTTTAGTGCAGATCTTCCCCTTGGGAGCTTTCTGACAACACGGCTCCTCCTTTTACGTTCAGTATAATGAAAAGCACCAACTTCGTGTATTTATGATCCTTTCAGACTGAGGGGCTGCAGCTGAGCGCCCTTGCCTGAGGGGTGCTTACTCCTGCAGGAGAGCTGACCATCTGGAAGGGCAACCTAACGAAAGCAGAGGGAAATCCTGACATCTCAGGGAAAGAAACTTGCCGACGTGCAAAAGCTACTGCTGATGGTGGCGGACACACACGGTATCTTGAGGGTCACTCAACACCAGCCAACATGGTGGAGCCCATTAACATCAACACTCAGAGAAAATGCTTTTACCAACTCAAAGAAATAGAAATGGTAAAGACAAGAAGAGGGGACTTCTCAGAACAAACAAGAAAGGACCTAACAAAAGCCTCCCAACAAACTCAACCTAGAAAAAGCCCATTAACAAACAAAAAATTGCCCACACCCAGTCCTCAAAACCTACACATGCAAAAAGGAGAAGAAGCCTCAGGCAGAAGCTTGTATGGATTTCTCTTGATTCTGAACAACTATGACCCCAAATTCCTGAGTGCTTGGTGCAAAACAGCCAGAAAGGAAACTGAAAGCAGAACAGTAATTTCCAACACAGGCAAGCTGTCAACTGTAAGCACCAAGCCAGTGTCCTGTGCACCCAAGTCACTCAGAGAGAAGTGCCCTTTCAGCACTCCTCGCTGCCTTTTCGGCAAGGGGCATGGCCAGGTCCCTGGCAGCGCTCCCTCCGTCTTGATGAGAACTCCAATGGCAGAAAGCCCGCTCCAGCTGGCACCTGGCTCACACACTTTCCTTCCACTGACCCTGTGCCTCTGCCACGCCAATGCCAGGCCAGACAACCCGGAGCAGAGGCACTGGGAACATGGGCAGACCCGTGTGATGCCCTTCCATGGCCACCACACATGTGAAACAAACCAGTCCTGCATGTTCTGTGTGAGATGTAAGCTACAGGGGATGGCCTGCAAACACCTCTGCTGTCCTGCTGCAGAGACCTACCCGAGAGACCCCCACCCTGCTCTTCACCCCTCACATGGCACTCACCCCACCTACTGCAGAGAGTCTGTGTTAGAAGCCATTCCTCTGTTTCTAAGAATATCACTGTGCAACATGTATTTATGCCAGCCCCCAGGAGACAGGACCACTTGACCTTGGACACTTGACCCATGACCACGCTTTCTTATCCTTTTGATGCTATTTAAATGAGTAATTACGCTTCCTAAAACTGACACTGGCTGTAACCTCTCAATTTTCCCTTTGGAAGCAATAGGAACCTCAGGGAGAAAACCCTCAGTGAAACACCAGACCCATCTGTGCGTGCAGTGCCTGGAGATGTGGTTTCTGACTGGCTGAACAAAACCCTCAGTTCAGTAACCTCCTTTATCATCTGCCACACTTGCCTTCTCCACCTCCACCTGACCCTAGAACCCAAACAGAACTTTTATTTTTTCCCCAGCTCTAAGGTTCACAGCTTTTAACTGAAATGTAAATGCTCTGGACCTACAGTTGCCCTCAGATGGCACTGTGTTGCTGTCTAATGCTGATGGAGGATTACATGGCATGATAATATCTGTTCACAAGTTCTGATTTCCTGTGCAAGAGTTCAGATTATGAAGGTCTGTCAGACACGCTTCAGAGTCATCAACACATTTTTATTGCAAACAGAATTTCCGAAATGATGAGCTACTCAACAGAGAAGAGAGAGAGAAAACCCTCAGCTTTCAGATGCGTTTCATTTCCTGATCTGAGTACTTTTCACAGAAAATGAGAGTTCAAAGTAAAATGCTTCATCTTTGACATATTTAAAGGCAACTATCACAGACCTCTAGCTTCCACAAGGCAAGACACCAGAAGCATGAGTGATAATAAACTGATTTTACATTAATTTTATCGCTAAGGTGTAAAAGCTCATAGATTTTTAAATTCATTTAAAAGACAACTCTTAGAAGCAATGGTTCTATGGACCATATGTATATTGTATATATTTATGCCTTTCTCATGAGCTCAAAACCTGGGACTGAAGCACCTCTATCCTACACAGAGATAACAAAAAGAGACAGAGAGGGACTCGGAGTATTCACACAAACTCATAAAACCAGTCACTGTAGCTTAGGAGGTACCCAGTCAGACAAGCTGTGGTAACCAAGTATGTTAGCAGAGAAGTGAACTCCATTTTGCAAAGGAAAAGTTAAACTTGTCTAGGGTTAAAGTTAAGCTTGTCTGAACAACCCAACTTTCCTTTAAGAAAAGCTAGGAACATGCATCAGGTCAGTTAGCACTGTGCCCTGAAAGATTTTGTTTGCAATCCTACCAATATGCAGTAAGTAAACACCACCTTCTTGGTATGCAGTAGCAAAGCACTGATTCCTCATAAAATTTCAAGGCTCTCACCACACTAAGGGACTTGAAATCCTCCCAGTATTTCTCAACTCAGGCACAAATTGTGTGTATTACATAGAACTGAGTCAAGTCCAGTCTGGTACCACATTATCACTTACTAGTAGCAGCCACCCAGCAAGGGCTGGGACACTTGGAATTAAAATTAACTTCCGTGTTTGAAAATTAACCTCTGCTGGGTGTTGGGAGAGGTTACTTAAATGGCCACCCAATATACATTTGGTGTTGCTTAAATCTCATCAGACCCCCAGTAAATGAATGTAAGCAGCATCAGCTCGCTCACCTGCTGAAGGCTGGACGTTGTCGGTCTCCAGGCAGAGGTACCAGCTCTGCTCTGCAGACTGCATGCCCACACCAGCTTCTATCCACAATACTCTTTTCTTCACCCAGGGCAGTGGGAGAGCTTTGTAACTCAAACATGAAATATGAACCCTCAGCAGTCTATTTTGTTTAGCTGCTGTCCACACCCATGGTGACCTCATTAGTTCTGCTTTCAAACAGGCTTTGAAACAAGCAAATTGATGTATAGATCTGCAGCGTCTACCACAACTGCAACAGCAGAAACAGCTTTTACCAACTTGGCAAAGCAAGCTAGGACAGTGATTTCTGATGAGGTGCTCATCACTTTGCTTCACCAAAACATTTACACTGACCAAAGCTACCTTCCTGGGGCGGGAAAGCCTGTGTCAGCACTGCAGGACACGTGATGCCCCTCACACAGCTCCAGAAGAAAACCATATTCATACAAACCCATATTCAGCAGATTTTACCTTTCAGCTGGGACTGGTCCTGCTTCTTCTTAAGACACAAAAACAAGAAGTGCATTTTCAAAATTTATCACATCTTTATTTTATACACACACACACTGACAATCGCACACAGCTCACCATGGATCATGAAGCTGTAAGGAACAGCTTCTGTAAAAGCTGCTTTTAACATTGCAGCTACCCAGTTTAATTGCTTAGCACTGACACCTTCATAAATTATGGTGGTCTGCAGAAAACTGAGTTAAAGCCAAGCTGACCACCACAGGAAAGAGAAAGCAGTTGGATAAACAATTACCTTGTAGACTCTGTAGGGCTTGATGTTCAAGTGAGATACAGTATTGACAAATGTTTCCTCCTGGCAGGAAAAAAAAAAAAGAAAATTTTAAAAATTCACAAGTCCAAATTCAATTACACTTTAAGAATATGATAATACACATTATATTCTCTGGTTCATCAAATTTAAAATCATATCCAGAGGAAAGTACCTTAGGAAAATGTTTTCTTCCTATATTTAAGATACCCAAGAGTAACTAATACAATCTTTAAGTTCCTTTTTATATTTTTGTCTGTAAACTATCTTCTGGCTTTTAAAGATCTCAGCCTCACTTCTTTATCAGAATTAGGACATTTTTATTCTCTCACCTATGCAATGTTGCCAATAATACAGATTTCAGAGACCAAATCAGATTTAAATGCTCCTGTATTTAAAGTTAGGGTAGTTTATACTCATGCATTCACAGTATCTTCTGAGAGATTTCTGTAACTGCTTGGGTTTGATAAGTAAAAACTCATTGTTACTTAGCAATTACGTTGGTTTAATCTCTAAAGAAAGAGTATCCAGGTCAGTGATGAGAGACTTACCACAAACAGAGAGAGGTAAAGAGACTGCAAATTTTCCCTCGGCAACAGCCTTGGAACACATTTTTTTATTTACAGGATAACCAAAGGGCCATACGATGGCAATTTGTCCTGCAATATCTACATAATAAAAATTACTGACTTCAGCCTTTGTTTTTTCCCCATTGCCTACATGAAAAATTAACTAACTTGGTTTGTAAATTAACTTAACTGGAAGAAAGTACCTTCCATTCCCTGGACATTTATTTCAGATATAAAGTGTCTTACACCCTTAACTTTGCAGGGATCTAGCTCACCAGGGTATTTAAGACTGGTTTAAGCCAAAGTTCAAGCAGTAAATAAATTAGGCTCTGCAATACTAACCTGTAACATTAGGAAACATAATTACCATCAAAGCAAGCAGAAACAGATATAAAATAGACTGTTTCTGAAGGAATATGCCATTTCTTCTGCACCATTAATTTTCAGAAGATACTCAAGTTACTAAAGCAGCTTAAGAAATCAGAGATACTGTCAGACTATCTGCTTGTTCAAACGACAGAAGGATATACTGATTCAATTACTTTCTTTTGATGTAAATCCAAATTAAAATCGGTATAAGCACCTATTACAACTCAAACTTTGTGCACAAAGAGTTGTTTTTTTTTTAAATCATTAACCAGTTGTTTTGCTCATTCATACCCCTGTGTGTGTCCATCNAGTGCATGCTCCTGGAGAACTGTTGCTTAGCTACATTCTCAATTATCACAATGCTGGCCTTACTCATTCAGTGACAAGGTCAAAGCAATTGTTTCTTTACTTTAATGATGAAGTATCCTGTTTATAAAAATCTTATCTGCTTCCTACTTGGTGAAATATCGCACATTTCAGTCAATCATTGCTGGCAAGTCCCCCAGAGAGACACAGTGTGAGAAGACAGCTGGTAGTGTTCATTTTTGCCCTTAACAGAGAAGTTTTTTCCCAATCCCACCCTGAACGCCAACTACCTCACACTGACACAGAAGCAACCAATTATACCAGCATTTTTTTTCCTTCTCTGCTGTGGCCAGGCAAATATGGCAGAAATGCAGTAGTTGTATATTTATTCTTATTCCTCCCCCATCCAATGGCAAGCGTAACTAAAGTCACAATTTTTAATTAGTGTGTACCTATAGTCAGTCCTGTGGGAAAGCTAAAGAATAGAAGGAATTTCCCCATCATTTTTAAACACAAGAACTTTTGGTTTTACTTTGCCTTTGAGGGCAGGTGTTCGACTGCAAAGACTGCAATTCTCCCCAGGCTAGTCCAGGCTGCTGAATATTTCATAGCCCCTAAGAAATGCAGCTGTAATCAACTTGCAAATAATGAAATGGGCAGCAATAATAGAGCAGAGGTAAAGTGCACCCTTAGAAAGTATCAGTGCTTTGACTGCTACTGCAGTCTTGCTGTACCAATTTATCAGGTTGTTTGATAAAATAATAGTGCTATCAGCTATGAAACAAAAATTAATGTTATGCCAAAAAAAAGAAAATCAAAGTGTCTGAGGTGGCCGAATGAACAGCAAACAGAACAAAGTCAGAAAGCATGCCAAAGGAATCACAATGAAGACTGAAATTCCATTAAACATATTAATCGCATGCCAATTACACACAACCACATTAGGGTATTAATAGAAAAGTTTACAGAAGTTAAGTAACTCAGGAGAAGTTTCATAAATATAAAAATAAAATGAGGAAAATATTTAGGAAGTAATAAACATATTCATCTTAATAATATATTATAAAGTAACCCATCTGCTGTCTTCTTTGTAACAGGATCGTGAGGTTGGACATTCAGAACCTCAACAGTTTGCAGTGTCTCATCTCTATAGTTTGGGGCTGGTGAACACCAAAAGACAGCAAAAAACAGCAGTGGGATTACTATAACAGCATTTCCTACGGATATGATGTAAACTAAGGTTAGGAAGTTCACCCTGAAAAACAGGATTGAGCAAGTAGCAGTGACCCAGATTGTAACTGGGCAGATAGCAAGATGTACTTGTGAATTATGCAGGAAGGCTCCACAGAAAGCAGCTCTTCACCTCACTTCAGAAACCCAGCCCAAAACCTGACTGTTCCTGATCTGCCCCAGGTTTCTGAGGAACTGAGAACAGACTGCTTGTACAAACATAAGTTAATGCCGCCAGTGAGGCTACACTGGTTATGTGGTAAAAGGGGCAAGCTCGTACACAGTGATCCACATGGATGGACAGTGAGACAACCTACCTGAGTATTTTCTATCAACAAGAAGACTTCTAAATATCTTTATGAATTTGGATGGAGGTGTTGACTTAGATACAAACTGTCTATCCTAATCTGCATTGATAAGCATGGATAGGTTAGGAAATGCATTTCTTACGTGTAGGAAGGAGGTCACACGACCTCCTCCAGAGCAAAAGGAGTGGCAATTGAGGGAAACGTGGTCTCAGGCATGGCTTTTGTTAACCTCATGGTCTGCTGTGTATCATTAGCACAGGTGAATTCCAGTACCACTGTCCAGACTATAAAATATTAGAACAGAATTGAATATTTCAATTGAAAGTGACCTACAATGATCACCTAGTCCACCTGCCTGACCAATTCAGGGCTCACTAAAAGTTAAGGGCATTGTCCAAGTGTCTCCTAGGCACTTACAGACCTGGAGCATCAACCACCTCTCCAGGAAGCCTGTTTCAGTGTTTTACTACCCTGTTTGTAAAGAAATACTTCCTATTGTCCAGTCTGATCATCCCTTGACACCTCTGAACCACTTCCCATGCATCCTATCACTGAAGGCCAGGTAGAGGAGATCACACCTCCTTCTCCACTTCCCCTGCTCAGAAAGTTGCAGAGGGCAGTGAGGTTGCCCCGTAGCCTCCTTTTCTCCAAAACAGACAAGCCCAAAGTCCTTAGCTGCTCCTCATGGGACATTCCGTCCAGCCTTTTCATCTGCAAACAGCTGGTGAAAAAGCTGTATTTCAAGTGACTCTGCGATGTGCAACTGTGGGGAAAAGCAGCTGAGAAACAAGCAGAGGCTGAAGAATAAACATAGTGCTGCAGTCTTGCCTGCTGGAAATACAGCAAATTTCCCAAAAGTGCCATGCAGCAGGTGGATGCTCCTCCCATGGACCAGAAGATGCTCCAGTGCAGGAAAGGGCAGGCACTGTCTCCCCCAGCCCGTACTTCCCCAGGTCCCATAGGACACCCTGCTGAACCACAACTCCCACGGGTGCACAGTCCTTCCTCATCCTCCCTCCAAGCAAGGGCTGACACTCAGCTGCCTCCCGAGAGACACGCAGAAGTCACAAGCCCAAGTTGTAGGCAATTCACAGAAGGCTGTCTGTGCCTCCCTTAGTTACTCCTGATACTCACAGAATATGTTGAATGGTATTCCTAGAAGTTAAAGGAAGGTCTGGATGCAGAACTGTTGGTGGGTTCACATGCCACATTGCACATTGCAAAGAAGTCTTGACGGAAGTGTGAAGTTGCACAAACACCTGTGCAAGCAAAAAGCCAACAGCAGCGGGAAATAAAAATTGCCACATGCTTTGAGAAAGAATATTTCCATCCAGGAAGTTTTAAATTTATGTCAGTCTAACAATCTTTTACATGTTTCAAAAAGTAATTTAAAGGAACTCGAAGAATCTAAGCAGAATCTAAGCAGACGTGAAACAAATCAAACTGAAAAACACACTCCCTTCCTTCAGTCCCTTTGTACTTGTTATGTTCTCTACAAGGGTATGCTGTATTTTCATTTCTTTCTCCACCAACAACAGATACAGATTGTGGACAGGTTTAATACTGCCAGAGAAAATGTGGTGTACACATGTTCAGTGCAGTAGGGGGAAATGAGCTCTCTCTAACATCCCAGAAACACATCACCTGTCACTCTGAAAGAAAGTGGTGTCTCAGTGATACTGCACTGGAGTAATTCCCATGCTTCGGTAATTACAGTATTCCTCCTAATGTTATCTTCCATCTGCTGGAGAAGAGATCCCCCAGATAGACCTTCCAGCCACACAGAGCCACCAAAAATTATCTTCAGCTATCAGAAATCTCAGACATAACTAAGACACACTCATTCATATTCTCCTACACTCCCTCCTGCAAATACCCAAAGATAAATTACTCAGACAAACTCCAATTTGGACTTTAAATATCACAGGCAAATCTTATGTAGCTCATTTTTCCTTTCACTTTTTTCCCTGGAATGAAAGAATAGTTATTAACTCCCTGGGGATCATGTCTTCACTCTACTGTGAAAAAGTACACAATAGACAGAGACAGACCTTGAACAATATAAGGCTGGTGAAACTGCTCTCCAAGTTTATCCATTAAAAATTCAAATACCTCTTTCAACAACTGTATATTTTCTGTCATATCACCAATCCTCTTCCAGACAGCAGCATCCCAGACTGGCTCTTCTATAAAATGGTACATCTGTGGTGATGCAGGCTACCGTAATTTGTGAAGTGTCTTATTTTTTTTGTTTTGCAAATATAGAGCTAGTCTTAGATAAAGGATGATTAGGAGATACACACACATGCAGTTCTACCGTCAAGGGACTCACAAACCATGCCCAGCTCTAAAGTGGGGCTCTCACTCCTCAACTAAGCCTTACAAAGTAGCAAGGCAGGCAGCAATTCACTGCTCATGCATCGTCTCCTCCTTGGGCAACTGACTCTACTGGGAGCCTTGTAAAACTTGCAGCATCATATTCAATCTCTCCAAGACAACATATTTGCCAACATGTTCTTTAAAAGGACTTTGAAGACATTAAAATTCAAATTGGCATTTCCTGATGATAACTACAGGAGGTGAGGCTAGCATTTGGGTATCTTCATTAAAACAATGCATGTTTCTGAAAATAAAGCCAAAGAAAAGCACTTTTCACTGCACAAGTTAAAAGGTCTTGGCATTCTTTTTCTTTGAGAAGCTCAAGTATCTCTACTCTTTGAAGACAGGGCTTGACAAGACCCAGGAAAAAGCTTTTTGTCAGAGATGCTTTTTACTGCCTTCTGAAATGAGAAAGGCATACTTCTGTGAGAACAGGAACAAGAGTAAGGAAACTGGAGAAAAGTAAGGAAAAAAGGGGAAAACTGGGATTGAAAGATGTGTGGGCAAGATGATGGATAAGAATAGGCAACGAAATTTGGCTGGGGAGCCTGGGACAAAAGCAGGATGAAGGAGGACAAGAGAATAAGGACTAAAGACAGTGAGAGTCAGTCAGTCTAGGCAAAATCCAAGAAGAAAAAAAATGGGTGAAAAAGGAGGGTGAAATCAGGAGTTATTTGGATGAGAACAGGGTGAGCTGATACCCATCCAACAGGCAGCTGGGACAAGGGGAGACAGGAGGACACAGAGTAAGAAGGCAGCAGCACAGACCTAGAAGGTTGGATGGGAGACTGGCAACAGTGGGGTGGCAAGTGAATGACAGGAAAGTAACCTAAGTCCTTTGGGACAAAAAGTGAAAATATACAGATTGTTAAGCTGGGGAGAGTCGCTGCAGAGATAAATACACATAGGGGAGCTGTAAGTATGAGGACAACATGCAAGAATAAGTCTTAGGAAAAGACATGCAACATGGAATTAGAAAGAAATACGTCTAAGTCAAAAGCAGAAGGTCAGAAGAGACCATCTTTTGGCAGAACCAGACAGAAGAGTCTTTATCACTAAAGCATATTCCTCTCCAGAGCCAGGCCCATGACTGAGTGCAGCTATGCAACCACAGTAAAATATACACTTTAGGGACAACTAGATTAGAACATATTTTTTGCTTTACCTCACTTCTCATCTCTGCTGTCACCAATAGCACAAAGCAGTAGAGAAATAAAATGAACAGATATTACACAATAGTTCTTTCAAAATGTGAAATGGTAACACCTTGTCCCTGTTAAGGATGTGACATGAGCTATGGATTTTGTTTAAACTGACTTTTTTAAATATGCCAGCAGCTGAAGGGTCTGCCACAGCGCCGTTACTGTCTGTGGAAAACCAGACTGCCTTGTGGTCTCTCATACCCAGTGTCAGCAGGAGGCTGTGAGGAGCCAGTTACAAGCTCAGCACAGCACTGACACCTCCCATCCTTGAAGTGCCTCCAGCATAGCTAGGGCTTTCCAACTACAACCACAGGGTTGGAAAAAAAAAATTATCCTTAGCTTCTGCTAGACAAGACAGGGACATGCATGAGACAGGTGGCAGGATCTTTTTGGTGCTTGTGATGGAAGGAGAAAAGACACCCACCTAAGTAAACAAATGCCCAAAACTTGCCAGAAATACTTAGGTGCTCTTGTCGCTACAGCTCTCCTCAGATTTCCAGAGGCTGGCAAGCAAAGCAGGGGTGTAGGGGGCTCACTTGGAGCCCCACATCCAGGCACTAGTCCTACAGAAACCATGATGCAATGGATGGAGAGAGACAAGAAGTGCCGTGAGACCTGCCTCAGTCTCACTCTGATGGGTCACACACACTGTACACTTAGATCTGGTACTCATGAGCCCACTACTCTAAAAGTGCCCTTAATTATTACCAGAGTAACTGGTAGGTACACCACCAACCCCTTATGATGTATTCTCTTTGTCCATTTTAATACATGGAACTGATGTGTAGAGCCCAGGAAAAACGATGGTAAGATTTATTTCTTTATTGAAAGAGCCTTGCCTCTTACTCCTAACACTGACCAGTATAACACACCATTAACAGCAGAATCTAACTGATGCATTTTTCTGAATAGAGTAAGTTTACAAAAGCTTTCTCCCAGAATTTCCCCCATTTCCTGCAGAGTACATGCCAACCGCATACACCATCATGTGATCTGGTTCACAGCTCTTGAGCCAAACAGGTGAGGTTTCTGTCTTGTATCTCCAGAAAACTTTTGGTAGCAATATCCCAGTAAATTCATACCACTTGGGGCTGCATGGCTTACTTCTGAAACAAACAGACCAACTTCAAAACATCTGGTAATTTTAGGCATATTTTATATTAACTGGAGATTAAATGATTTCCTGCAGATTTAGAAACACTGTTGCTGCATCTTATACCACTTTTTGTTATTTTTTCCTTTGCCCAAAGGTTATCTGCTACTTCAGACTGCTCCTTTGCCTATACAGTCCCAACGTGATGGTAATAAATATGAAAGGCTAAAGATCTCCATGTTCTTCTGTAGTAATCCACCACACTGACTGAATTTTAGAAGAAAATACTGGACAGGACTCTCTTCATCCCAGAGGGACTTGTGGGCTGCAAATTATTCCTTAAAAAGTGAGATACAGCAAGAAGCAACTAATAGAACAGCTAGTGGTACAATGCCCAAAGTGCTCTCTTTCCCATTAGTCTAGACCCAACCACAAAGCATCAAGGGCATGTGATATATTTAAGAATAGCACCCACACAGTTTTCTTCCCTGCCCTCCTGAAGGCCCAGCACAGAGCAGTGCTAAGCTGCCTGTGGAACAGAGAGCACAAGAGATCATTGTCACATGCTGGGATCTTAGGAGACTTGTTTTTAATCAGGCAGCACAGTCCATAGCCAGCTCAAAAAAGGTGCCACAAAAAAAATACCCTGTGCCTCAGGCACAGAGCTTGCTTCAGGAAATCTGTGGACAAAGCTGGAAAGGTAGCAATTTAAAACAGCAAAATGGGACAGCAAGAGCATTTACCTTTTATCTAAACAGGATTCATGAGACAGTCCTATAAAGTGTCAGACAACAACAAAGCAGTTCATCAACTATTGATAACCCAGCATTCCTAAGCCATCAATAGCCATTTGAGTACTCCTAAAGTAAATTTAGCTTCATCTTCATTATTTTCTGTATTGAAAGACCGAGGACGTATTCATGGATGTTTACGCAATGGCAAGAGAGGAGAGTATTGTATGGTTTATTACACTACCAAAGCAGAATCTCGTCCAGACACTGCTAGCATATAATTTCTGTCGTTCTCAAAGCTGGAAGGCAATCATTAGCACGTTGAATCTGGCAAGTTCCTATTATCTATCTGGTAATTATAGAAAGATGGAGAAGCCTTCAAAAAATATCCTCCAACTTCTGCATTTACTACACACCTGATCAAAATACTACCCCTGTTACCTATATTAGCAGATAATTCCCAAAAAGTATTATTCAGAAGGGATTAACATTGGTATAAAAAGCATGAAATAATTATTAGAGGCCATACAGACTATTAATCTACCTTTCCTTCCAACTTCAAAAATATAAAACTATGTAATGACAACCTGAATGCAGGAAAACATCTTACTGAAGGTGATGACAAGCTAGGCCACATGGTCATTTGTCAGGCATTATTAGCCCACATGAACACTACAACACAGCTCTAGGTTTTCAAAATATGTATACCATTACTCAATGCTATTCACACTGTGGCAGCGAAAATGTGCTAAATACACTCTAAAAGATAATCCCATCCTCCAGAGACTGCTGTAGAAAAGGACAGAAGGATGACAGACAAGGCAGTGGGTGACGCCATACATATGCATACGTATACACAGTAATTGGGGAAATCGGCCTGTGCCTCATTATCTCAGTTATTCATGCTTTAGGTAGAGGGGAGAGAGAAGGTGTCAGGAAGAGCACAGAAGCTGGGACAAGGTTGGTACAAAAGGAGCTGGAAGAACAGAAAGAGAAATCAGAGCAGGGAAAGCAAGGCTAGGGGGACAAGACCACGAGACCATGAAGGAAGAAGGTCAGCCAAAACCAGTGATTAGGGGTAAAAAACCCCAAAGAAGAGCAGAGGAGTGCAGGAAAAGTCTGTCAGATGCTTTGGTTGCTCTGTTCTCAGACAGGGGCTTCACACAGCCTGGCACCTCAGAGGCCTCACCATGCCCCACGTCATAGCCTGAATGACACCAGCCAAAGCAGCAGAGCTCCTTATCTCTCTGGCTTACGCACCATTTTAATTACACTGGCTGTCCGGGCCCTGGGCAGGTTGTCCCCACAGGGAGGGGTGGCAGCTTTCTGGCTCAGGACTCGGACTGATAACCAGGGTCCCCAGGGAGGCCCTGACTCTCATCCTAGCCTCTGCCTGAGCGCCAGCACTGCCAACCCCCATTCCAATGTTTGCCTCTTGGTTTTTTTTCAAAGAAGCCTCATGATAAGGTAAGGCTATGGAGGCTGTAGCAAAAGCATGTCAGTACATGCATCCCGCTCCCCGCTAATTCCCAAAACTACAGCAACAAACAAATAGATTCAATTACCAAGATAGACACTAGCCCTATTCAAGGGGATTGGTACATCCATTACAACATGATGCTGGAGCTGCAGTCTGATCACATTTACATGAAAAAATCATTTAATGCAAATCTCTCATGCATGGGTGAAGGCTTTACAGGAGAGGAGAAACAGCACTGTATGGAGATTCACGATGCATGGCAGATAGGCAATTTAAGGTAAATCACACAGTTCAGTTATACAAGACATATAACCTGGGGAGAAAGTGTGTGGCTTCAAAGTCATAAATTATTTACAAATAATAGAGCCTTCTCATGAAAAATCCAGAAGGCCAAGCACCTATTTTTCACATTATTTTTCTCCGCTTCCACAAATCACAGCAAAACTGAAGATGAATATCTTACCAAGAATGGGATAGTTTTAGGGGAGGATGGACTTAGATGGTGGAGATAGTTAGGGGCTTGCAGGCAGGATGACAGGAACTGAAGGCAGCAGGGCTGCTGTGCTCACCCACCTGGAAGGGAAGCATCAGAAGTCAAAGGAGAGAGCTGGAGTGGGCTGAGGAAAGAAGCTGTCCACCTGGTAATTCATAGCCTCCCAGGACAGTCACTGCCAGCGTGTTCAAAATCACCACCTAACTTCGGCCAAATATTTCAGGGTTTTTAAAAGGAAATTCAGTCCTCATATTCACAAATCACAGCTGCAGCATCCAGACGTGGTGTGTTTTCTGTCAGCAGTGCTGCCTCTTCAGAGCCTTGGCCTTGCTCTGTACAACACACAGTCACACCTCTGTATTAAATTTTCAATTCTCCAGCTTCCTTCAGCATTTCTGTTGTGACACCTCAGCAGTCTGGCACCTTCTTATCTTTGTTACCCCACACAACACCTGCCCAAATTCTCCTGCAATGACCAATTCAACTGAGTTATTTTTTCTGATGTCCTGCTTGGTTGCCCTGCATGCCTTCCAGTGCTCTTACAGGTATCAACCTTTTGATAGATACACATACACAGTTCATAATTTTCTTTTATGTGGCAGACTCTTTGCTCTTCAAAGTCTTTTTCAGATCTTCATGCTCAGCTTGCATCCAATTCAACACAGTCTGGCTGGGTTTTTTTTGTTGAAATCAGTAGGGGCAGATACCCATCTGCTTGAGGATATTTCTGTAGTGTGAGCAACTCCTAACATTTGTGCTTTCAGCAGACCACTGCTTCTGCTTGCTTATATACAGATGCTGTAAGTGACTTTTACAATGTGTTTAAGCAGCTTCCCATCCTGAGCCCGAGGATACTAATTTTCTCTCTTCTGACTTTCGTCTGTTTTCAACTGATCTGCTGTTATTTGGGTGTGGGACAAGTATTTCAGTGTATAAAAAGCCCTTAAGGTTAAAAGATACATTTTTACACACTAATTCAGTATTTTTCGAAACTCTTCAGTCTTGGAGCTCATTTTCTTTGCATTATGGGTTTGCCTAGATGCAATAGCAATGTTATTCTTGAGTTCACTGCTCATGTCACATGTGTAGTCACATAAAGCAAATAAAATACACAACAGGAAAAAGAATCTGATTTTTTTTCTTATTAGCTACCAATATTAGCATCTTTGATTTGTATCAATTGGTTGCAATAAAAAGACAGAAATACCAAAATATTTCTTCTCAGCTTTAGGACTGCAGCATTTTTACATGAGCAAAATTAAAAATAAATGTACTACGTGCATAATAAAGAGAAAATGTAGCACCAAGTGTCACTTCATCCATGCAGTTACCTCTCTGCACCAGAGGTTTGTGTGTATAATCCCTCCAAAGCCACAACAGGGCATGAAGATGCGAACTACAAAATGACATGAAATCTGTATTTTCAGCTATCATGGAAATCTTCTCAATAGCTCTTGCTCATGTACACCTATGCCTGCCAATATTTGCAACTTTGTGGTTAATGAAAAAGTCTGTTTCTGAGCCTTCCTAAATATTTTTAAATATTTTAAACAAAAATACTATATGATCTCCAATCCTCCCAAGCATTTTTCTTCCTACATAACACACTTTAGGTACCAAAGCCAACGAACAAAATCTCATTTTGGAGGAAGGGATATCTCTCTTGGCTAAATTTGGTCTTACCTAAGTCTATATCCAGTTCCTAGGTCAGATGTAAAAAGAAGTTGTCATCCATTTTGCAGCTCACTGTCTTAGACACTGTCACACATGCCGCTGTTTCTCTTTTGAAGTCTTTGCTATTGCAAATATATTCAAATCTTAAAGGGTACATAAGCTCTTGTGAATGACTTTAATTGAGGAAGACCTATGTAAAGGCTTGGATTTCATCTTGTCCCAAAATGGGAAAGCTCCTTCTCCTTTGGGAGAACCAAACAATTTACATTAAAACTGCTCTTCTCTTGCCTCAAAAAACTATCCCCGACCATGAAAGCCTCCTACCGTCTCCAATGATTGCACTAGAGCAATAATATTTACATTGAGAAGGCAGCACTCGTATGTCTAAGATGGGGCTCTCTGTGAATTTTAAAAATCATGAATACAAAATAAATTTATATGCAAAATGCTTCAATCCTAATTTTTCAAACAGAGTCAGAGGATAAAGACAAATTGGACATCAGCAGCCAAAGGGTGACACTACTGTTACTATCCTGTTGATGAAGATTAAGGCTATGCCTGTAATTAATACAAAATTAGCCTGCAAGGCATGGAGAGGAGGCTGAGGTCACTGATAACAGCTCCACTGTCTCCCATCTGCATCAAAAGCAGCACATTTGGTGGGGTTTGTTTCCAGGGGGGTTAACTCACCAGGAGCAGGGAACATGCAGTGGCACACATAACCACTGTGGTTTACAAAAGCCCTGTCTTTAGGCTCGTGTTGATACAAGTCTCCTGCCCTGAGTGTTGGGTATGGAACTGCTAAAAGCCTATTAATATGACATCTAAACTCTGCACCTCGTCTGCTACGCTGTGGAGGCACATGGGACAGGATGTCAGCTACAAATGGCTTGGAACCCAGACCTAGTAAGAACCATGCTTTAAAGGAAAGGAAATACTTCAAAAAGGCAAGACAAGGGGTTTGCACAATAAGCATTATTTGTTCCAGAAACACTTTTTCCACTGTGGGGGTGGCTGAGTACTGGCCCAGGTTTCTCTGGGAGGCTGTGGAGTCTCCATCCTTGGAGGTATTCAAAACCCACCTGAACATGGTCCTGGGCTCTGGAAGGGCCTAGTTGAGCAGGGCTGTTGGATCAGGTGACCTCCAAAGGTCCCTTCCCACCTCACTCTGATTCTGTGATGGCAGCAACTGCACCCTTCAGCAGCTGCGCTTGATGGGCGGTTGAACTCCCTCTTGTGCGTCTGCTGGGCACTGGTGAGGCCATACCAGGAGTGCTGGGTCCAGTTCTCAGACCAGGACTGAAGAGAAATGGACATATTGGAAGGAGTCCCACAAAGGGCCATGAAGACTCTGAAGGGACTGGAGCATCTCTCATATGGGGAGATGCTGAGAGAGCTAGGACTGTTCATCCTGGAGAAGAAAAGGCTCAGGGAGAATGTCATCAATGTGTAGAAATACCTGAAGGCTGGCTGCTAAGAGGACAGAGCCATGCTGTTTCCAGTGGTGCCCAGTGGCAAGACAGGGAGCAGTGGGCAAAACCAGAAATACAGGAGGTTCCTTCCTCCCAGTACCTACCTCTCAGGAGTTTGGCTTTGGATGTGGGATAACTCCTGGCTGCTCCCCGCACCCCCTGGACACAGCATTGATCAGCTGGGGCCAGCCATAGGTACGCAGCCCCAGCAGAAGCCAGGCTCTGGTCAGCATGTAAATAACCTGTGATCCTTGATCCCATATGGGCTATATGCTCCAGCAGGATGCACTTTACAGCCTGCACTGTATCAGCATCTCCTCAGTTAAAGCTCCAGAGGCACGGAATTGCCACGCTGTACTTTTGGAAGTTAACCCTTTCCTATCCCAGACACCATCACCACTGGGGCTGAGGGACAAAAGTCCACTGGAAAGGATCATGCAGGAGAGTGAGATAAGGCAAATTCAAGTTTCATCCCCAGCACTCCTCTACTGCTAAACTGAAACACCAGATACAGGAAGGAAGAGAAAGCAACACTGCACTTCTCCCTGACACCAAAACCTCACTCTTTACCATAAAACTGACTTAACAGCACTAACTTTTTTGCAAGAGCTTTCTCCTATCTGCACACAATCAGGCTGATGCACACACACACCACAGGTACTGGAGTGTTAATAAAACTAGCTAGATAGGTGTTCAAAATGTATCAATCTCACAGCTCTTGTCCTGATAATTTACAACAGCAATCTTCACGCTTATTTTTTCTGAATTCAGTCTTTTTAACTGCCAGCTGCTGATAACTGCAGGGAGCATAATTTTTATTAAATTATGAGCACTAAAACATTAGAGTTATACCTCAGAAAATCAATCTCCCATTGCGTATGAACAGATAGCTTAAGCCCAGAAATTCCAAAGGGTTTTCTGCATGTGCTTTTTTGGTTGTTTTTGGGGGTTTGGATTTTTTTTGTTTTGTTGGTTTGTGTTTTTTGGTTTTGTTTATTTTTTTTGTGGTTTTTGTTTTTTTGTTTGTTTGTTTTGGGTTTTTTGTTTGGTTGGGTTTTTTTTTTCATTTCTCTATCATCCAATGAACAAAAGCCTTTGCTGTTTAAAGTGGTAGCTTTTTTAAAGCATGGGTGTAATTAATTACACAAGCTAATACTTAATATAGGAAATACAACTGCTCTGTGGAGCAAGGCACACATCATGCTGGTTGGAACATGGAAACTACCAAGACTTTGAAATTCTGCTTCTCAGGGAATCACACCACTGTGATATATAATTTCTGCCTAGCCCAGAAAACTAAGGGAAAACAACTTTTCTTGTTTACTGTTTTTCTCGAATAAAACAGTACTTACTGCTGTTTAAAACTAACAAGTTGTGCTAATTTTACCACTGTCCAAGAACTAATACTTCAGTTATTCCCACAGCTGGGAGAAGCAAAAAGCGACAAAAATCAACCAAAGTCTTCCAGGCTCCCAGATTGCCAGCCATGAGGTCCAAACATCCAGGGCTTTGATGAGTCAGGGTAGCTACAACCAGCTCCCTGGGCCACCCCTACAGGAGTTTGGAAGTTGCATCACCCATTTCACAGACTCGGCTTCAGCTCCCAGACCAGCTATAGATGTTGATGTGCCTGTCAAGAACCAATCGCACCACATTAACTTCAGCTAACCATGCCTGAGTGCTGAATAAATGTGAAACAGAAATGCTGAGTTATTTGCTGTCTGCCTCCTTTGCCAAGTAAATAATATAGCTAATTTGCTCCTAATAATGGCTTCCTGTATTGGTGGGAAACCAATCCTCTGCTTCTAGTTTGCTTTCTCCAGGGCTGGTTTTAGCCAAACCTGTTGAGGAGGATGATAATGGGATCACCTGGAAACCAGCATCCATTAATTCAGCATAGCTGGTCAGGCCCCACACCAGACCCAGACATCACCTCCTCCCCTATAACCTACCTGATTGTTAATGCTAATCAATTCCTGGTGTATTAGCTTTCTAGGAATGAGATGGACTAGTCAAGCAAAATTAAAGATGGAGTCACAAGTGAGTAAGAGCTTCAGGGTTCACTCACACAAATTAAAATACACAATTGATACTGAAACATAAATCTAGACTACGAAATTGCATCTTCAAGAACTGAAAAAATAAATTAATTCTTTCGTGCACTTGAGTCAATATAATTGACTGGAACAATTTAAAGGACTTGACAGACTGTCCACCAAGATACCCTGTAAAACCAAATTATTGTACCTCTACATCACTAGAATAAAACCATTTCCCAATGAACTGGCAAATTTCATGTACTAAACTGCCAGTAGTATTTTCTTCCAAATTCAGTTACACTTATAAACATCAAAAGGTGACTAGATGTTTGCATCCCTTTTGATTACCAAAGACATAGTTAAGAAAACAGATAAAACAAAGGGGAAAGAAAATCCTATTAGAAAAATCAAAGTGCATTAACAGATAGTATTTGAAGTACACATTCACTATAGGTGGTCTATAGGTAACTGGTTACGTCAGGTCCACAAGTAAAAGTTACATGCTGCCACTCCCTTGAGTGATTGATTAACCCACAGAGAAAAGCTCTGTGACAAGTCACTATACAAGTCACGAAATGGAGGTCACTGTGCCAGCTAGCAAACGACACATTAAAAGGAGGAAAAAAGGCAGAAAATGCTCTTTATGCTTTCCACTTCAGTACGAACATGAGGGATTTATTTCACTAATCCATGACTGGCAGTGTCAGGGCTACTTGGAGCTGCAGAGACAGAGAGAAACATCCAATTTTCAAATCCCCTCCAGCTACATGAAGGTAAGAAAGAAGAGCACGTCTGCCCCCACTGAGCTGTTATTGCACCGCTGCCAACACTATCTCCTGAAAAGGCTGAACTAAGGGAAGGCACAGCCCGTCCTATAACTAGGGGAGTCAATTAAGATGGCCAAGATAGTGCCAAAATATACCTTTTTACGGTGTGCTCATTTGTAGTTTATTTTGCCTGTCCAATTACAGCATTACATTCCTGTATGAAGACTGTGAGAGGAACTGCGCAAGTGACTTTGCTGATACAAAGATGAGCTTACTCAAACTATATAAACATGAGGTCACAATTTACCCTTCTGGGGACAAAGCATTGGCCTTTCTTACAAAGTGTACTAAAAATCAGGCAATATTTGACAGCACAACAAAGTGTGAGACAGAATATACACACATCTACTTTGGCCTTTCTGTATTTTCTTCTTCTTTTTCCTTAGGCAAGCAAATCTATAAAGCCTCTCATTTAATGTGTTAGATTAATAAATGATGAAGCCACAAACAAGAGAGCCCCAACCTTCCACAATGTGTGTTCAATTATTTTGCATTTAACAAGAGTAAAGGAAAACTAAATTAATTTAATCTCTGTAATTGCCCAACAAAATAACACAACCTTGCCTATTATAACAGATCAAAACAATGCACTTACATTTACCAAGTTGTAAAAATCATTGTAATTTTTACTCTGAATAGCTTTTTTTGAAGCATTAGCTTCCTTTTCCTTTTGTGCAAAAGTAACTACCAAATGCTGCAGTACAGGCCTTGGAGATTGTGCTTTTCTGCACAACTAGGCTCAGGATCAGAGCTATTTTTAAGCTAAACTCTGTGACAGCATTTCAAAAGAAAGTAAAACTATATTTTGGAATGTGCTTGGTGAATATGCCAAGCTAAAGCAAGTCTGCAACCACAGGTTTTCTAGTATGCAGGCTCTAAGTCTGAATGACAGTCTACACATTCCACTAGAAGGAAAAGTAGTTGTTATTTATTGAAGGAAGAAACTTCTGGAGGTAGTGCAGCTTGTTAGGAAATCACCCTCAACACCCTCAGCAGTAAATTCTTTAGCAACCTCTTCAGCAGCTTCTCCCTGTCTCTCCCTTACGCTCCAGTCTCCTGGGTGGCCACCTGAGCAGTGCCAGGTGTCAGAGCCTGGTTGCAGGCACCAGTGCTCCTCTGCTCAACCCATCGCCAAACCTGAGCCCCTCTTCCATGGCTCTTAACTCCTACTCTCACTGAACTCCTCATTAATGCTCCCCCACCACAGCACATTCCTGGGAGAGGGCTTCAGGTCACCTTTCTCTGTGCACCTTTTCCAATTTCAAATCACCTTGCTTGGCCGTGAGGAACAGCCCACTACTGGCAGCACCCCAGGTAAGCTTTCTCTGCAGCCCTGCACAGTGGCATGGGTCCTGCCAGAGTCTCTCGAAATAGCCTGCCTGAGGCAACTCAACATTTTCCTTTGCCATTTTTGGTGGGCACACCTCAGTGGTGGCTCACAGCTGTGTGGCAACAAGCATATCCAGGGCTTTCTCTCCTTTAGTCACTTCTGAACGATGAGTCTCTAATCCCTTTGGCTTCAGCTGCAAAATTCCCATTGATTGATAATGGATTTTCCACTGATGTAGAATCGGGCACTTCGACTACACCACTACGAATTAACAGAAGAGAGCTCTGTTAATCCTTTATAAGCAAGTTTAATCTTGTGGTTTAGAGAAGGGGCGAAGGCTCTGTTCTCTCCAGTATCAACCAGAATGTGATTACCATTTCAGAAAATCTTTCTCATTTTCTTTGATTGATCCAATATTTCTTTGGAAGACACAAATCCAGACACCACCACAGATGCATACTTCTGCCAAGTAAAAAAAGGAAGAGTTTGAGCCACAAATCCTGATGCTGAAGGCTGGAATCAGCACTCAGGACTTCCAGTTACTCCACAGAAAGTGCTGTCATCTGGAAACAGCAGTCTGACACAGCCTTTATAGCATTCACCTTTCAATTAAAAAGAGTAACATCTGAAACCTCACATTAAAATAGCTGTAAGATTTGTTGGGGGGCTCTCTCAATGATGTGATTTGAACATTTCCTGTACATTAGCAATAGTTAGGGCTATTAAATGCAAGCCACTTATTAGCATTTCTAAAGACTGTTACAGAACTTGACTAATAACTCTGAAGTGATCAAATAATCAGAAAGATGATCTGAACTTACATTAAAACACTTTTCCCATTAAAACAGGATTTTGTTAGATCAACTCAGACTTTAAGTCAGTGGACACAGAACAGTTCTTTTTTTGCAGAAAAGGAAATCCATCACTATGCATCAATGTCTGGTAAGTAGGAACTCACTCTCACTCCAATGAGAAAGCACTGCTCACCAAGACTTGTCCCATTTGCAGCAAACAGTCTGAGCAAGCATACTTAATGTTATCCTTTGCAGTAAAATCATGAAAGATCAAACCCAAATATTACAGCTGTAATTGGTACTGCACAGCAAATGACCCTTAATTTGACGTCCTGTCCTGCAGCGCACGAGATGCAAACATCTCATTGATTTAGTAATTCATCATAAGCACTGCTTCTATGCTAGGATGCAAAGAAGTCTTAAATACAGCAGCTTAGTGGTTCCTCTGAAACACTGGAATGCCACATATCTCCACAAAATGTTTATCTTTGTCAAGCATTTCACTGCCAGTGTTTATCTGGATGACCTTTGGAAGGAGCAGCAGAGGCTGACGTGCACCTTCATTAAAGCGGTGCCTCCTTCTTCCCTCGCCTGTGAGAACAATAAGCGCGGGAGGGAAGAGGTGAGCAATCCACAGAGTAATGAAGAGATTTTGTTTCAGAAGGTTATCAATTATTTATGAGTAAATCCCCAGATGAACACATCCAAAGCTGAACAGTTTTTAATACATTTCACTTCTGTATACATGGCACAACACAACCAGATGTGAGCTACACTGGACTGGTCTGATTATTCAAGGTATCAAACAGTGAGTTCAGTCTGGACATTAGTAAATCACTATTATGTTTTTCAAAGTACAATGGTCTCCTAGATTTCAATCTCTTCCACAGAAGTCCTCTAACACTCACAGAAACTACTCTTTACAGTATTTCCCATTCATCAAGATCTCAGCAAAGGAAAATCTCATCCTGAAGAATTTCTGTAATTATGCTGACATAATTGTCTAAATAGTCTAATTCTCAAATTCTTACACTGCCCAGCTCTGAATGGAATTTTATTCCGCAATGGAATTAAATGGATCTGAACTTTTCCTATTAAGACCAAGTAAAGGTCTTATTCTCCAAAACAGGATTTATCCTTTTCAAAACAAAGACTTGTTTTCAAAGTAAAATGGTTTTACAACTGTGCTTTTTAAAGAGAAGATCAGAAGACTCTTTCCATGATATGGGAAAAACAAACATTACACATTCTTCACAAGCAAGAACAGTGAAACCAAACAGTTGCTTGTGCAAGGCATGCCTTGCACAAAAAATAATGAACCTGTTTACAAATGTTACCATTGAAAACAGCCATCCTGCAAGTCTCGAAATGAAACCCAATCCACTGGCACACAGTGAATAACCAGATCTGCAGAACTGTGCTTTGAGCTCCAGTTTCCCATAGCTTCCCAGCAACAAGATGCTGCCAAAGTCACCACCACCATCACTGCAGTCACACTTCAATGACTGTGTCTATGGCAGCTGCCATGACGGCCCCAAGGCCACCTTTAACACCCAGCTCAGGTACTCAGTGAGCCAGAACCCCGCACGGGGCACTGCCAGGACATGTCCTGCAGAGCAAGAACCTGGCCAAGCAGTGACACCCCATGCACAGGTGGCCCCAGAGGAAGGCAGCCAGTCATCCTGAGTTTGGAGGGGCTCTCTTGGTGCAGCCCGGGCTGAACCCAGCTCAGGGGGAACAGACAGCAGCCCTTGCAGGTTCCCCTACCTCTGGGAGCCTTGTCTGCAAGCTGCCTTCCAAAGGCAAACATCCAGGGAGACACTCATCATATAACATGTTTTAAACTACACATGAAATGAGCACTTCCTCTCTTTATTGCACAAAACCACAGGAGAAGAGCTGGGTCTCTCACCTTCCCTCTGCCCTCTCCCCTCAGGCCAGCATTCACCTCAGCATCTGCACAGCTCCAGGAGCAAGCTCCATACCTGGCTTAGCCTGGGTAAACTAAACTGCTCCAATACCAAGACAACAACAAAAAAAAAAGCCACTTAGAAATCCATTTCAGATTTGTTTGCATTACTTTAAAGGGTTTGCTATTTGGATGAAAGAAGCCCATTAAGTACATCTATATTTACTTCATTACAGTGTGGCTCTTGAAGTTAGATGAAAAGATTTACCCTGGCCAAGTTTGTTTATTCATCAGCATCAGCTAGATATATTTTCAAAGGCTCATCCTCATTGCATTTACATGAAAGTATGCAGACTTTTTTTTTTAATCAGTTATAAGGCATTCTGAGAGCCGGGAAAGGGCAAAAGAAACTTTAGTAAGAATTACAAAATCAAGGAAGAGTAGAGGCACAATTGCTGTTATTTCCACTTATTTATGGGGGTGGAGACCCACTCTTTCCCATCTGGAGTAATTCTTCTCACCTTGCAGATGTATCAACAGCGACAAACTGCAGCTGGATGCTCAGTCCCCATGACTCAAGCCCCGATAAAGGCACCTGGCACACCACTTACCCAGGAACCTCACAGGTGAGATGTTAACCCCTCTGGAAGTTCAAGTGTTTAAGCAAATGTAGCCTCCCAAGTTTATAAAGATTTTCTCTGCATTTTGACAAAAAAAAAAATAGATTCTTTTTTCCCCCCACAGGTGGCATTGAAGATGAGCTCTTCATTACTGCTAGCAAAGTATTATGTAGAAGTACAGCCTACCACTGAGCAAAGCCAACTGTACAAGTCCTTGTTATCTCTGACAGGAACCCAAGCATAACTTGGTGCTTATATGCCTTTACTATCAAAAATTTATCCTCAAGTTATTTAAATATTTAAATTACATTTATGGACACTATCTTTCCTCACGAGTTTACACTTTCCCACGGAAGACTTCCAGAGTGATTAACAATGCTGATCTTTATCCTTCACACTGAGTATTCATTCATTCTTTCTAAAACGAATACTGCTTACATACGACCCAAGAGGGCTGTAACAAGGCAGTATTTATCTACCCTAATAATCTACTGTGGCTGCTTTAATTAAAACTGGGTTGTATCACATCCATGAAGCAAAGGCACACCTCCTGTCACTTGTCATCTCCACCTCACAGCCATACTTGGTGCATCTTTTCAGGAGCAAGCTTTGGAGGTCCCACCACTTGCAGGTTGCCCAACCCTGCACAGGTACCTGGGGGCCCAGCGTTGCCAAAAATCTGCTTCACCACAGAAGAGAAGCAGACTGAAACTACTGAGGAGTTTGCAGCTTGGGGCCTTGAGTGAGTCACTGAATACCTGCGGGCTGCCATTCACCCTGGTTTACAAGCAGGGCAGCACCGCTGGCATGGCATATGGGCGTTCTGGGAAGTGGAGGACCAGGGAGAAGGAGCGACTGATGGAGAACCTGTGGCACAACGCAGCAATTCAAGGCATGAGGGATATCATGATGGAGATGGGAAAACAGCAGCCAAGGTCATCTCAACTACTTGGACTGAATTTGCAGCCAAATCAGGCTTCAGCTTCCTCATCTGTGTTGCAGCTTTCACAGGTCCTCCATGAGCCCACATGATTGCACAGTGATTTCAAAATTTAGAGTTTACTACTAGTAGTATTGCACAAATGAGTGTGCACTGCTTTTCCCTTTCCACATTTCACTCCATGCAAGCAATATCTTATCACGAACATTTAGAAATGGACCATTTTCCCAAGCAAGAAGCTTGAGCTTTTTCCCTCACCAGAATTTTTTTGCATTATTATACACAGTATAAGGCCCACAACTGATGGCATCCTTGGGATGCCAGGATGGGCAGCAAGCAGCCAGGGCAGCCTGCCTTTAAGCTATAGGCTGTGCAACCAGGGTCTCATCTAGCAGCTCTCCGCAGCAGGTGCCATGCATTCAGCAAACCCTCGAGAGTGGGAGGGGGCCACTCAGTCCCAGCTTAGCAACCCAGGGATGAAGGTGAGTGTCAGTGTCAGAACTCTGTATTCCTTTGCCCTGCCTGAGTTCCCACCCAGCCACAGCACAACCACCAGACTACAGGACACCTGGCCCTCTCCAGTGCTGCTCCAGGCCTGAGCTACCCTCACATCCTGTGTCTGAAACCTGCTCCATTCTCAGGACCTGCAAGCAGGGGCATTGCTGTAGGAGCCTGGGTAATGTTATTTGAATGATTTATTGTTTCAATTAAGTGTTACATGTTTTTAAGCCTTCTTGGCCTATTAATCTTTCTCTTGCATTATATTTTGCAGTCACAAATTATATGGATTTGCAACTACTTTGAAAAAGCCCCTCAGCTCTCTATCCCCATCCTTACTGGAAAGAAAATAACTGTCCTGTTCCAGCTACTGAACTCTACAGTACTTTACCATGAGCATCAATGATTGATAAACAGATTTGACCGCTTTGCGTGTCAATGAAGTTCCTGCTGCCCCAGGAAGGAGGGTTCCTTAACTAAATGACACTGCACATCCAGCAAGAAAAACTCGATTGCTTTTCTTGTGGATTCCTCAGTGCTCCCTAAATTACAAATTAACTCTAAGATCATCAATAATTTCTTGTTTACAACTTGGAATCCAGTTACCACTTTCTGATCAATATAACTTTAATAGTAGAATAATTTCAGAACGTAGGTTATCATGTATACAATACATGATCTAAAGCCACATTCACGTTCAAATGCCTGGCAATGAGGCTTATGAGAAGCACTGTGTCTTAAAACACAATGGATTACCTGTTTCTTTTCCTCATTAAATGACATCTCAAAAGATAGGTGAGCTTGATGACTGTCATATCCCACAACCTTTACGCATACATGCAATGTGCTGCCTTCAGACCAGGTTCTCATTTGGAAGTTGCAGATCCCCATTGCTGACTTGATTATTGATTTTATGTTAATAAAATTCTGTGCTGAAATGCTGGTTAAAGACAAAATTGATCTTGTACTTCAGGCCTGCAAGGTGTTACACATGCTGTACTATTTTCTTTTTAAACAAGTGCAAAAGACACTCACCCCTTACAGCAGAAGCACCACAAGCTGCAGAATTTGGCCTTTGTTAAATAAGCTAAGACCTGAATTAATCACTTTTCCAATCAGGGGAGGCACTTTTTCCATAATGAAGCTGTGCATCTGCAAAATTTTTAAAGACGTAAAATAAAACCCCCTGAAATTTGAAATGTCTCATTCTGTATCACCTAAGAGAAACAAATACAATGACAATGTACTTCCATTTACCTACTGGGTATCTTTAGCAGCGTTTGCCTCTGCAAATTCTCTTAACAGATGCTGCTCCAATCATCACTTATCTGCAACACAGACAGACTTTGAGAGGGCTAAGGACGATTTGCTTCTGGTTTCACACAGTGCGCTTGTTTTTTTTAAGTTTAATTTAATAAAATAAGAACTCTTGATAAAAGTTAATCAAGCAGAGCTGCTAGGCTTCCTAGGCTGCTAGGAAGGGGGAAAAGATTTTCTGCCAAAATTTTATCTTTGCTCTTTCTCTGCCTCACTCTTTTTCTGCATTCATTCCTTAATGGCTCAGTATTATTTCAAAGGCCATTCCTTTTACAAATGTAATCAACTCACGCATTCAGCACCACAGATGATATATTACTCTCCTTAAAACCAAATCTCTGAGGGATAGATTAGACAGAAAGGTTAAAGAGCTCTATAGTTCGAAGCATTACAGTTTACACACCTATAAATCACTACGTTTATTTATTTAGATAATTGGCCCATTGGCGTCTGTAACATCTCAAGCTCCACAACTTTGTGGTGTGACCGAGTGCCAGTTTCTCCTTTCCCTCTCCGGAGCGCTAAGGGAGCCGAAAGATCCACGCAGCACACCCGGCACACGATGCGTTAGGGGCAATCTGCGCTCGCAGCTCTCCTCGAGGAGCAGCCCCCGCTCGCCCCAGCCACCCCTTCCTCTTAAAGACTTTCCAAGCTCATGAGCAGATGCCACTGTGAAACAAACTGGAGCCTGTCATCACTTAATAGGATTTCAATGGAAACACAGTTACGGGGCTGGCTGGCAGCAGCAGGAACGGCGAGACGCGGAAACCCCGCGCCGCGGAGATCCGCACAGTTGACCCCGCCGGGGCCGTGCCCCGCACCTGCGACCGCTCCGGCCCCGATTCCCCCCGCAGCACCGCATGTGCGCCGCGCCTGCCCGCAGCGCGGAGCGCGGCCAGCCAGGAGCAGCCCTGCGGTCGTACCGCCCGAGCCCCGCAGCCCTGCGGCGGCCCCGCCACCGGCCCCCCCAGCCACTGCGCCAGGCCCCC
>VZTX01029427.1:0-14489 GCA_013400915.1 Pardalotus punctatus
CAAGCCAAAGCAAATACTATCAATCAAATTCACTAAATCTGCAGCTGAAAGGCAAGACCAGCATGCAGAATTAGTTTCTATCATTTTGGTATTTCCAGTTTACTCTAAGAGAATGCAGCACTAGTCAATGAGCTACCTATAGCTGCCTCTTTCCTTACCCTATTTCACACTTGGTGAGCTTCTCTGTAATGTGTCATCACACACAGTTAATGCCAGTCCTAGCTTGCAAGAGAAGCAATCAAATTACAAGGTGATGAATTATAAGGATAGGGAAGGAAAAAGCTCTATGAAGCCATCTTTAGCTTACATTACACAGGCATTCATTTACCTCTGTATGATCCTATAAATAAGTTTTAAAAATCAAAACAAACAACCACAAACAAAAACACAACCCCATCTCCTCTCAAAGGTTAAATAAAAGTGTGTAAGCACATCGACCTCAAGCAGACAGACAGCATTCCCCTAATATCTTCTACAATTGATGAACAGTAACGCAGGTTTACAGATTTATTCTGTTTTCACAGATTTTGCTATCATGCTGATGGCAGTGGTAATGAAAATATGCTTCTAAAGGATCTAAGAAAAATAAACCTGACTCTCAGGCACACAAAGCTGCCAGATGCAGACACAGGTGTGGCCAGGTGCTCCAAGTGTTTCATTACAGGTAACTCACCAGTTCGCATCAGCTCTGTCTACATCACTGCCTGCAGCTCAGGATTGGGGCCAGCAGGCAGAGAAAGCATTGCTAACTCTGGCAGTGTTATTTTTATTATGCAATAGATGTACAAGCATATAAAGAAACGGCTGGTGCATTAGCATTCAGTGACAGCTTCCACACACTTGGAGAAGTGTTTGACAGGGGTGACATATGGCTAAAATCAGTCCATTACATCCACTACTTTGAGATAAAAGCAAGTCACTAACCCTACTGCTGGTCACTGCTGTGCTGTGTTATACTGTCCTTTGCTATCATTGTTACACGATCCAAATCGGAGAAGAAAAGCTGCACTCCCTTTCAGTAAAGATGTTCCTTTACTCCAGCAGTTATTAAAATGGGACAGAAAAGCAGAGTGGAGAATTCAGAATCTGGTCCTTACTAGATTATGAACCAGTAGCCACCTCAACCACTACAGGTGATAGTCATCAACGGGAGCTCTGTCACTTGTACCTAAGTCCAAAGGACTTCACTATACTTTTCAGGGAAGTGCCTTCCAATTAATGCAATGTGAAACAAAAGAGGTCTTTCTGCTTTACTTGAGGGGAAAGAGGAACCCACAGCAGCAGCTTCTTTTCTGAATGGAATGTGGTGGGAGCAAAGCCAGAAGCCCTGCCAGCTCTGCCCTCACCATCATAAATGGACAGACAGACAGACTCCAAATCCCTGTGTCCCAGCACAATCTTCCAAGTGCTCTGCTACAACACAACCGAGCTTCAGGGAAGTGCCACTACAGATGATTCCACACAAATGGCCTCCAACTGTCCCCAGAACCATGCTTGAAAGAGGTAAGGGTGTCAGTAAGACAATGTGGCTTGTAGAGCCACATAAACAACAGTCCTTACCATAAGATGGACAAATGAGCACACAGCAGATCTGGGGCCAAAGCAGCCACAAAACTTACCGTTGATCAGGAAGAAGAAAGCCCCCGTTTCGTTGGCCACTGCTCGGGCAATCAGTGTTTTACCAGTGCCAGGAGGACCATACAGCAGGATCCCACGTGGAGGCTGAGGACAAAAGCAAGGGACTTAGGCGGTGAGCATCTGACTGCTTAAGTAGCTTCACAGTGAATTTGTACGCATTTGATAATGCCAGTCTAAAATTGTGATACAAACTCATGCAACAGCTGCCATCCCAGCATTGCTATCAACACCCTTACTACTTCACACGACCCACAACAAAAACCTTGCCAGTAACTGGCAGCACTGATTCAAAGCATCATTCTGCTTTACAAGCTGCCAGTGTTTCAGTCCAGAACACGTAAGAAAATACTTTCCAAACACTAGCATTAAAAAAAAAACAAAAAACCCACACCAGAAATTGATTATTCCCCTCTCCAATACCTCCTAAACCATCATGGAGAGACAGCTCTTAGGGCAAGCCCACTTATCCACCTGCATATGCGGACGTACCTTCACGCCTATGGCCTTGAAGAGAGCAGGGTGTCGGAGGGGAAGTTCCACCATCTCTTTGATTTGAGCCAGCTGCTTCCGGCAGCCACCAATGTCATCATAGCCCACTTCATTCAGTGACTCCTCTTCATCCTACCCAGGAGGAAATACATCAAACATTTGAGTGAAAACAATAGTTCGACAACCCCTCCCAGTCTACAGAAGACAGGAATATGGCTTTTTAGACATTTCTTGCCTGTCTTGAGATTCTCCCTTTCAAGTCTCCTGATGTCTTCTCTAAATGCTTCTTAGCTCTGTCTTCCCAGACATAAAAAGAGAATTGCCTGCACATACTAAGACTTCACTGAAGCCCACCCTCTGGAATGACAGCCTCTGCTGCCAGGTTCCCTACAGACTCTAGCACAAAACAAGCTCTGTGACACTTTGATGGGGCTAATGGAAGTAACAAGAGACAATGTCAGTATAAAATATACTTATTCCTTAGAGTAAATGTTATGTCTAACTATTTGGCATATTCTATCTGCCAGTTACTCAGATGCAGTGTTACCTTTTGAGGCTGACTCAAATTAGCACAGAATTTTAAGGTTCAGACATATGGATAAGATCAGTTCTAACCACCTCTTCCTTCATAGCATCCATGCATTCAGCTGTCCAAAACCTTTACTGACCCATTATTTAGGCAGGCTACACTGAAATAATAAAATTACATAGCCTGAAATCTCAGAGGGGCTCAGTTCAAGCCCCACCTACCTCACGCAGGTCACTCAGGGGCTGGACCTAACAAGCGCTGAAGGTCTCAAGTTTGGAGATTTCTGCCCTCTCTGGGCTCTGCACCAGGATTAGGGGAAGCATTTTTCCTAGTACCTGCTGGGAATTTCCCTTGATCCAGCTTATGCCAGTGCGTCCAGTCATATCCCTGGACAGAGCTCTCAGAAGAGCCTGGTCATCTGTCCCTTCCCATCAGGCAGTTGTCAGTAGGCCTGTCCCTTTGCCTTGCCTTCTCCAGACTACATCACCCCATGATCTCAGTCCTTCCTCATTCATTCTTGACCTCCAGCTCCTCAAAAGTTTGGTGGCCTTGGCTGAACTTACTCCTGTCTATCTCTGCCATGGCCTGAGGAGGCCAGATTGGATTCTTAGAGTGCCCAGATGCAGTCTCACAAGTGTCACAGAGGTGAGTTTTTCAGAAGGCAGCTAACCACAAACCACCACTCATCCTATTTTCAGGCAGAAAATAGTACTTTTTCCATGATATAAGCACCCACCTTAGCTTGTTTCCCTGAGATTTCCTACTCTGTAACAGTAGGGTGGCCAAGACCTGCCAGACAAGCCCCTCAGCAGGCCACAAGTTACAACACTCAAGGCTAGACACCTTAATGGAGTGGAGAATTTTTATTTTTGTCATGTCAACCATTTGATGATTTCAAATTTCTCTCAGAAAAAGTGCTCATTACTTTCTTTGCACATGGCATGAAATTTAGCACTATTGTAAGATCTCTCTGCAAGGGAACACTGGAATTAAAAGATGCATCCAAACCCAGTGTGAGATATCTAGAAGCAAATGCAGAAGAGCTGCTGCCAAAGCATGGCATCTCATCAGCAGACCCACCCCCTGGTGCTGTCAGCATATGAGGAAGACACTGGAGGTACCTTTCTCTGACTACCTTCAGCAGCAGCTCATCTCCTGAAACCACAGCTTCTAGCCATTACATTCAGCAGACAAAATGTCAAAACAGGAACTGCAAACACTCCTGCACTCAAGCACCATCCCAGAAACAGACTTTGAGAGGAGGAAGAGGAGAACCACAGAGGAAAAACAGGAGATCCAGCAGGAGAACCACATGTCAGGCTGCTGCTCACCTCTCGTTTGATGGGCTCTCCCTCACAATGGATCACTGTGTCTGGAGCCACTATGCAGTACGGGCTTGGATCTGTCTCCACCACTTTGAACTCCACTGCACGCATCCCTCCACGCACCAAGAAGATGTCACCTGTAAAACCCCACATGGCAGTGGCCTGTTGCAACCCACATCTGCAAAATGTCAAGCCCTATACGACCATGAGCCCCATGAGCTTATGAGTGTTCAAGAAAATGAGTCACACAGGCAGACACTGTGGCATTTATAACACTGTTTTTCATGTTAAACTCAGGAGCTGCATCCACTGAGACAGCCTAAGCATTGTTTCTGTTCTCAAATTTCATCAAGTAAAAACCAGCAAACAATAGAAAAGAATACCCTGCCCAAATACAAAACACAAAGGCGAGGAATCACATTTCTTGTCCATTCAGTTTCAATTTAACATTTCTAGAACAGGCAAAAAGCCCTAGTTTAATAAAAATTCATTTTGAATTTATTGTAACTAACTGCTACAAGTTATAGCTGTTTGTTTCCAGAAGTAGGATAATATGTAACACTGCATATGACTCGTGGCCCAAGGAAGCTACAGATGCTGGATAACTTCAACTTGTGCCTATAGTGTACTTGCACCTATTTGTTACAGGAGAAGTGCTATGAGCACAACCCCAAAAATGCATTTGGGTTTCTACTCATCTTCCCAGTTACTCCTTAAATTACTCTGTAGAAGTAAGTTTAGTCTGGGGTGCTAGCTGGTATACTTGTCTTGGTTTCAGCTGGGATGAAGTTCATTTTCTCCCTAGTAGCTGGTGCAGTGCTATGATTTGGATTCAGTATGAGAATAATGTTGATAACACACTGATGGTTTAGTTGCTGCTTAGCAATGCTAACCCTAACTCAAGGACCTTTCAGTTTCCCATGTTCTGTCAGTGAGCAGGTGCACAAGAAGCAAGAAGGGAGCAAGGAGGGAGCATGGCCAGGAGAGCTGACCCAAACTGGCTGGAGGGATATTCCATACTACAGAACATCATGCCCAGTGTATAAACTGTGGGGATTCCACTGGGAAACATCACACACTGATGAGGGACAAGCTAAGCATCAGTCAGCAGGTGGTGAGCAATAGTGTTGTGCAACACTTGCCTTTCCTGGGTTTTATCCCCCCTCTTTTCCATTACTATTACTGTATTTTACTTTGTCTCAATTACTAAAATGTTCTTATCTCAACTCATGAGTTTTTCTTTTTTCCTGATCTCTTCCCCATCCCACAGCTGGGTGGGGAATAAGTGGCTGTGTGATGTTTAGTTGCATGCTGGGGTCAAAAGACAATAGTCCTTTTTGGCACTCAACATAGGGATGAAGGGTTGACATAACAACAGATCTGAGCAGAGCAGACTAAACCAAATTTGTTATAAGCATTCAGTGCATAATACTAGCTCGTGACCATGTTTATTTGTGCTTGTTCCCAAGGCGTGTTTTTTAACACCTCACGCAGTGTAGGTGTGCCCTGTGGCTGGGTTTATTGTCCTAACTGGGCTAAGGCGATCTTTGTGTTGTTCTTTGCAGTGCTGGTTTATGACACAATGGAATCGCCGGTCCTGAGAGGAATCTGAGGAGTGAAAGGAGTGCGGCCATCCACTCTGTACTTCGGGAGCCATCCTCTGGGAACTACTGGTAACTGCACCTTTCCTACATATCCTTCCCGGTATCTTCCTTCTCCAGGCTGATTACAGCAGCATTTGAACATTTTGAAGATTTTTAATATCCTGAAGCCGCCTGGTTCTTATCACAGAATAATCCTGAGTTGAAAGGGAGCCATGGGGATCATCAAGTCCAACTCCTGGTCCTGCACAGGACAGCCCCACGGACCACAGCACATACCTGAGAATATTGTCCAAACGCTTCTGGAATTCTGGCAAGCTTGGTGCTGTGAAATAGCACATTGCTGAATGTGGTTCAAGTCTTGTTTAAGGTTAATAGTATTTAAGAACATTACCCAGGGATGTGTCTAGAGGATGGACAGTTATGAGCTGGCAAAGTGTGCGGAGTAGTATGGGGAAGTGTCAAGGACAGTGGCTACCTACATTCGGAATTTCACTCCTGAACACGTGCAGAATCCTGAAAAACTAGTAAACATGTGGAAAAAGGTGTACTGTCATGCTGGCAGTTCCAGAGAGACACAAATCACTGCAACGTGCTGGGATCTGGCCCAACACATTGGAGCCCTGTCCAACGCTATTCTATACCCTAAGGGAAAAATGCTATTTTTCCTAAGGGGAAAAAAAGGTCTTTGGATCTGATGACAAAACACGAGGCACTGAGGCTACTCCAATCCCAGCAACAGGCAAAGCATGGCATTGAGAGGGTGTACTGCATTCCCTCTCATGTATCAGCCTCTGGAAAACCAAATGATGCAATGGACTGTTCATGACTACATTGAGAGCAAACGGTGGTGGGATCAGTAAACTTTGGGCCACACATTTAGCAAAATCCACCTGGTGGCTGCGCCTTCCCAACCAATGCTTTTGCATACTCTAGAAGAAGACAAAGTTCCTGTAGTGCAGCACATAGAAAATATGCTGGAATAAACAGTCTGGGATAAACAGTCTGAGTCACTGCTGCCTCAGGCAAAGCCAAACACACCCATGGCTCTGCTTTTCCTCGAGGCCCTGGGTGCACTCGGTACGTAATTTGGGAAGATGACGAAGTCAAGTCCCTGGTGATTTGATTTCAGGTGAGAGTAGAAAATCAATTGAATTGTATGATGTTAATTGTTACATCATGCTGCATATTATCACTTCTATGGCAGCTATATGCACATCAACACACTCAGCACCTCACAGGAGCCGACTCGACCACTCCAGATTCAGGGATCTGAACCCGACTCCCCTTCAACTACCACATTAACGAAGGATGGACTCTGGTGAAAATGGGTAAGCACAACATATACCCAAGTAATCGATTAAACATGCAGGCAACTTCTCAGTTACATTAAGTTGTAGCAACTTAGTTTAATGAGATTTTCTCCCAAGTTCCACCTGAGCCCTTTCTGATGCTCTCCCAACTCATATGGTAGCAGCAGAACTACCAAATTGCTCTGCCAGCCAGCAGCAGCAATCACTCCTTCTGAAGATTAGGAAAAATTTAAATCAGTGTTAGGAAAATCTCTCTCTACAGATGCTGGTCTAAGCCTTCCCAGAGTACTGTGCAAGCTTCTAGAAATCCTCTGTGTTCAGTCTCAGGACTAGATCACCCTTGCTGCCACAAACACTGGAATGAGGGGCATTATTACCTTTCCTGATGGGTCTGTAAGCTTCCAGGAAGTAGGGCTTGAGATAGACCTCAAAGAGATTCCCAGTGATCCCTTCTACCGTGTCATCAATTGGCAGCACGTGGATACGTTTGCCATATTTCACATCCGGGCAAGGCTGGATGCTGCAACAGAAGAAAACTCCAGTTAGCGCACATCATGCTGGACTTGCACCTCAATGTTACACATGGAAATGAAAAAAGATGTCCCTTCCCGGGAAAGTACATCCAAAGACCATCAAAAGCTCTGGAAAGACTTCCTACTTGCACAAGAATATTTCAGTGCTAAGAAGGCAAAATTCACACCCACCAAGAGCTAGTCTTCACAATACACACTTGCCTTCACTCCTTTCAGCCCTGTCCAAGACCACTGGAGAGTTGCATGTCTCCTTCTACCCTTCTGCAGACCCCCTCACCACCTTTACACATTACTAATGCAGTCTGAAGACCTGTAGGAGCCATAAGGCAGTTTTTATTTCAACAAACTACTGCAGAACCAGCTGCAAGGAGAAATGAGCTGGACAAAATTCTTTGTTCTTTCCTCTCTCTCATTACAGCCACCAGAAACCTTGTTGCTGACAAACCTGACTCTGGGCAAAGCCTCTCACAGTAGCAACCAGGGATAAACACTTTTGCAGCCAGGTGTATGCGAATCCCACCTTGCGGGGGTTGAAAATTGATTAAAGGCTGAAGGCCCCTTCCCCCTTCTTAAATACATGCTACAGTTATTTTGTACTGTAGCACAACAGCCTACTGCAGCAACAACTCAAAGTATCCAGCTGTGGCAGAAACTGGCTTTGCTACCTAAGAAAAGCTTGTGTGGAACTGCAGCTGAGCATGCAGCTTTTCATATGTGACTTCTGTTAGAGACTCCTAACAGATTCTTTTACCGTGTGCTTTACAGAGCGGACATAGAAAAAGGGTAAAGGAAAAGATAGGCTGTCCCAGAAAGAAAACATGTGACAGACCACAATCAGGAAGCAATTAGCACATGAATCTGGATTTTGGCAGAAACCAGGACACAGTAACACTCTAAGAGGTTAAAGATTGGCAAGAAAAACTTTGAAGCCAAGTGGTGTGAAAATTCCCAGACCTCGCCATGAGTGAAGACAACTGGTAACACATTTGGGAGGCTGAGAACCACTACAGACAAAGTGCTAACAGAGGAGAGCATGGGCTGCCATGCTAGAAGACTCCAGTAGGAATCTCACATCAGGTTAAAGTAACAATTCACCTCTATTTTAAATCCAAAGACACAAAGCACCATTCTGAACCAACTACAGTGGTGTTTAAAGCTTGCACTTTTAGTGGTAGAGGGATGGGTGGACAGTCTCATTTCTCGCATCTACTAAGCTTCATGAAACATATTTTGCATTTAAAAATTATTACAGATATCACTTCAGAAAGTCTGGTGTCAGAACCCAGGCTCTCATTTCCCCAGAACATGTGGAATAGTCCATATTAAGACAATGCTCAGGAGGAGGAGTTGTTACTCCTTCCATATTTAAACCTGCAACTACGATTTTTTTGTTCAGAAAATGCTCAAGTGCTAGCCTTCTATTCAGTCCCAAAACAGAATGGGACCTGTCTCTCAAAATATTCATATTTCAAAGTTTTCCTACTATTTTTAAGGTCCCTTCCAACCCAAACCATTCTATGATTCTACTTCCTGCAAGTGTTGCACAACAATATCCCGGCAACATTTTTAAGCATTCTTACCTTAAAAATTATTTTTACAACAAAAACTGGAATAGAAACATCCTTGGGGGATTTTTAATCTTGCTATTTGGCTGTTCCATTTTTTTCTGGCACTCATTTCTAGCAGGTTTTAACTTGTTTTTGCAGTAGGGCAGCTCAGATACTATGAGATAATCTGTGATGCTGCTAAGGCCTTCCACAGGTAACGCTGTGTCCTCACCTGATCACATCACCCAGGCGCACTCTCAGATTGTTGCGAACAACCCTGTTCATGCGAATCTTCTCATCTGAGCAGGTATCATCTGACAGAACAATGCAGACTGCTTCTCTCCTCTTCTTTCCTTTGAGCAGGACGGTGTCTCCTCTGAACAGCTGCAGTTCATCCATTTTTGCCTGCAAACAGAAAAGTGTTAGAATAAGCTTTTGAAAAAAGCAGGAATTCAAGTATTTGAAGGAGAGCTAGTTGACTTTGGAAATTACACCTTGAAAGTGATATACTAAATTCAGAGGACAGAGACTCTCACTACCCTGGTGTAGAGCTAATCCTGAAATCAAGGAATGGCACAAACTCAACTGAATCATACAAACTGAGATTAAAAAAACATTTTATCAAGGAGGAGTCCGGAAATAATACAACCCTCCTTCAGTGGTAACAGCTGTAGCTTCTGATGCAAACACTCGTTCTCATGTTGCAAAGTTACATTTCAAGTTAACAGACAGCAACAGCTTGCAAATTACCAGATTAAATGCTTTTCCTCTACAGATGACGCACCTGGGACAGTGACACAACACTGTTGTCTTCATTGATGGCTTCATCAACAATTAACCGATTCGGCCTGTTCTTCTGCTTCAGAATAGCAGTCGATAAGTCATCGGCTTTAGAGCTGGGAGAGAAAACACAGCTTATGAGCCTGACTGATACACACTGGCCCTGTCTAGCAACCCTGTTTTCATCTCCACTTGCTGCAAGTTTCTTTGTTGTCTTGTCCTTTATACACTATACTGCTTTGTAACACAAAGGAGAACATTACTTCCCAGGGACCTGTTGCAGGAGTTCAAGGGATGATGTTTTCTGTCAGTAAATGTAAGTATGAGCCTCCAGTGGATACAGCTATGAAGTCATCTATGAAAAGAAGTGATCAGTGAGATGTTGCTGACTCTAAGATGTTTTGCCTCAATGAGTTAGTCAGACTCATCTGCAATCCCATGTAACTGCTGCCAACAAAACAAAAGTTCAAGTCTATTTGGTGTCAAATCCCAGATAAATAGGGGAATTAAAGGACAGTGCTGCAGCAACCCTGACAGGAAGAGTTATAAGAGTTTAGCCTGTCAAGGCCTGTTTGTTAAACCTTGCAAGCCGCAGAAATATTCAAGTGCTCATAAAAAATGATTTTGTGTTGGGTTTTTTTTTTTAGCACTCTTCCATAATACCTTCACAGAAGTCACTGCAGATCTGGTCTACAATGGCACAAGAAATACAAGATATAATTCATTTGCCTTGACAAAATGGAGCAAGCAAAATTAACTGTCCTCCTCCAAAGTCTAATATAGAAAAAAATTCACTCTATGAAAGAATATGAATTTGAACCAACTTATTCTTGAGCAGTTCTTGGAAACTCTACATTAGCCACACACAACAGGGGTGGAGCGCTGTCACTTCCTCCAGTGGGCACCTGACTACTTTCTCCAAGTATGTGGCCATGCCAGTGTCCAAGGTCAGAACAGAAAACTTTGGACAGTCTGACTTGATTCTGAAAGAAAATAAAGAGAAATAAAATCTTCCTTTGTCCTAAGCAAGCAGCAAGCACTGGCAAAGAGTAGGGAGCTTTGTGGACAATGGTGGCAGTCATAACTCAGGCTCCATCTCACCCTTCTAGAGACAGAATAACCACAAGAAACCAAACCTTGTGTAGAAATGGCAGCAGTGCATCACTTGGCATGTTCCCTGCATTTTTAAGAGTCCATCAGCATGGGATGACATACCTATGGTGTGAAGGTACCCAAGTTCCTCCACCCCTCAAGACACAAGCTTTTCCAAGACAGGCTATGCAGTGTTGGCTCCTTTCTCTGACACATAAAAGAGGAAACAACACCAAGCAAGCCCGTGAAGGCAGCCAACTTGTTTTCCAAGAGGTTTTCAAGCTTCCTTAAAATCCTGTCAGCACAGGAAACATTGAAAATGACAGGCAACATTATTTTAAGTGAACAAAATAAGTTGTAAAACATGCCTTTCCTGGACTGCCAGCACTATGAAAATTGTACTCTTTAACAAAAAGAGTTAAAAAAAGGTAAGATGTAAGACATTACAGACCTATTCTCTGAGCAAAAAAGGACACTATAAAGGCTGCTGGACACATCCTGGAAAGGGCTCATGTATTTCATATTCAATCTGGAAATGTGGTCTTGTTGGAGTGCTAAAAAGTCTGCGATTTCCAGGAAAACTGAGAGAGCAATAAGAAAACTGAAAAAAATACATTATCAGGGCAGATTATGGTTAAACAGTGCATAAAACCAACAATATACTTGTAAGAACTTTGCCTCATCATTAGCTCCTGGCCATTGTAAACTAATCCAGCAAGGAGATTGCAAGATTTGAGCTCAGGGACACCAGGGAGACACAATACTCATATTTGGGTTATTCAGAGTGTGACTGTAACTCATCCCTCTGCACACAAGATTTGAGTCCCAAGGCCCTTTGATAAGAAACCACTGCCAGACTTTGGCTACGTGAAGTGTCGCTCAAACTGTCTGTCGCATAGGATGCAAGGACTGCCATACAGGCTAAAAAACAGCCTGGGACACAATAACCAAAATAAATGATAAATGAACAGGAAAACAAGCGGAAGCTTTTCAATCAACACTGTCCACAAACAAAAAGCTGTAAAAACCTGGAGAGAAAGTTCAGATAATTCCCAACATACAGCAGTGCTGAAGAACACAGCAAGAATCCATTTGGCGCTGCTGAATAAGAGAAAAAAAGTTTTAGTATGGAAGAACTGAACCTACAGTTCCCTAAGAACCGAAGGGTGGATCAGTATCAGATACACTTGGAGTGATCGAAAAGCTTGGAGGCATTATAAATGGAATAAAAGTCTCCAAGAAAGAGCAGCCAGGGAGCTAAATGTGCAGGGTCAGCTTCAGTGCTCTGACCTGAGAGTTCTGCCAAGGAAAAAATACGGCATTACAAAATTACGTGTCAGCTAAGCAGGGAAATAATGTTTCTTCTCCTGCAGACAAGGGTAAGGCTTTGGACAGACAAACACCACCCATCTTTCAGCAGCAATTTACAATATTGTTATCATCACCATTTGCCCTCATTGCATCTCTCCAGGCATTCCTCATGCTGCAGCTGAAATAACAGGGCAAAAGAGATCTATGCACCTCAATCACACTCAGACAAACCCTGACATCTGTGGGGAAGAAAGCATGAACAGAAAATACCAAACAAGAAAGCCTAAGGCACGGGTTGGGACTCTCTCCTGACAACCTTCCTACTCCTGCTGGGAAACTTCAGGAAAGGATAGGGACAGACAGCTAACCCAGGAAATGTTTAAAGCTCCTCAATGAGCTTCTGGTCAGATAAAGCCTGGTGTACAAATCACCTTCCTGACCCACCTCTTTTGTCAGCTTCCTCACACACTTGCCCTCTCGCCCGTTTCTTTCCTTAACTTAATAAAGAGTCAAACTTCACGGCTGTTTTGGAATTAAAAGAAAATTCAAGGTTCTGCATTAAGCTGCCCCCAAACAGAAGCCAGAAGAGAGGACACAATCACCAGCACAGTGAATGGTCAAGCTTGCATACAAAGTGCAAGACATCTTTAAAACTAAAGCAAGCATGTACTATCCCTAAAGGCCAACCATAACGGGGGTCCCTGTTCACACCCTCAGCCTCCTTTTCTCTCTCAGTAAAGCAGCATTCAACAGCACCATTTCACACACCGGAAAACCAGGGGGACTTTTACAACTCACAGAATATCCTGAGCTGGAAAGGACCCACCAGGATTATCAAGTCTAACTCTTGGCCCTGCATAGGTCAGCCCCAAGAATCACACCCCATGCCTGAGATCATTGTCCAAATGCGTCCTGAACTGTCAGCCTTGGTGCTGTGACCACTTCCCTGGGGAGCCTGTTCCGGTGCCCAACCACCTTCAGGATAGACCTTTTCCTCACATCCAACCTAAACCTCCCCTGACACAGTTTCATGGACTTATTTACACTCTATGGTTTCTCTCTGTGTCAGAGCTCCTCTTGTTCAGCAAGTAATAACACCCAGAGGCATCACAGGGGAGGGTATGAAGAGCCAGGGCACAAAGTAATTACCAATTAGTGATCTTTCTGAAAATGACAATCAACCTGCCAAAGACCTGCTTAAAGTAAGGAAACAGGCTGTTCTGAAAGTCTGTGCTAAAAATAAGCAAAAAGTCACTTCCCAGAATGATTCCAGCTACAGTAACGGAAGCGAAATCTGTCATGTCTTCTGCACATTGGCATGACTTTTTACCACTTTGTGAAATCACCTCCCATATAAAACCCACGAGCAGTTTCTTACCACTTGGAACATCTAAATTACAGACTGGACGCCTTCCCCAGGTAGGTATTAAAGAAAAAACCCAACAATTTATAGTACATTTTTCTCACCAAGTAAAGTGTCTGAGGTATGTGGTGAATGCAGCCACTCACTGAAACAACCCAACCATAGGGGGAGTTTAGACCCATTCTGGAGAAGCCAAACATGTTTAAGACAGGCTGGCAGACGAAAACAGGAATCCCTTCAGAAACTACACTCCCTTAGCTTTTGAAATGCTTCTTGCCATGCTGAGGCTCGGTTCAGCAAGATGGCTGCCAGCAGCAGTGACAAAAAATGGCATCTAAAAAGTAACCGTGTTCCAGACGCAAACTAACTTTTGCTGGTTCCTACGTGGGTGAGAAGAAGTTTGCAAAAGTAGAAATCCCTTTCTAAAAACACTGTTAGCCTCGTTCAGCTGCACAACCGGGGCCCAGGAATGTCACTTCCACTGCAGACATGGAATGCCTGGCACACCTCGCTGGAACTGACCCGGCAGGACCAAGCAGGTCTGGATTCCAGGAGTTGTAAAAGAAAAGGAAAACATACTCAAATAACACCAAAATACACCAAAGGGACCAGAAGTGCCTCTGACGAGGTCAAAAAGTCACTTCGAGTACGCTTGGATTGGGGAAATTTATTTTTGGGTTCTATTTTACTCCTCTCAAGATGCACGTGGGCTGCGTGCAGAGACTGTTACTCACTTCTGAGGAGCATGGAAGACGATCCTCAGCCTGTAACTGAGTAGAGCCAAGAAGAGTGTGGCAAGACACCCGAGACGAAAACACCGCCAATCGGCTCGGCCATGGCCGGCACAACATGTCTGCCTCGGCTGGCGCCAAGTCACTCGCCAGGCCCAGCCCAAGGGCCCCTGAGAGCAGCAGGAGCCCGGAACAGGTCTAGCAAACAAAGCCCTCCGCAGTTCAGGGGCCGGCGGG
>VZTX01029428.1:0-43626 GCA_013400915.1 Pardalotus punctatus
GGCGCGGGTCCTCGACCCGGGCGCCCCCGCACCACGGGATGGGCCCGGCAGCGCTGCTCGCGGCCCCGGCGCGGCGCCGGGCGGGACTCACCCGTCCATTGCACACGGAGACGACCCGTCGGGAGCGGAGTGGAGGCGCCGCAATAGCGGGACGAGCGAGACCGCTCCGTGTTATAGACTCACAAAATGGCGGCGCCGCCCGGCCCGCCTCGCCCGCGCCGGTGCCGCATTGGCCGACGGAGCTGTCACCCTGACGGGGGGACGGGACCTCCCGCCTCCCGGGCTTGGCGCCCTGGTTCCCCGCGCGAAGCCGATTGGCTGCGAGTGGAAAGAGGGGCGGGGCGAGGTGCCGGTGCGCGGCGCCATTCGGTAGGCGGAGGGAGGTGGCTGGGAGGAGCCATCTTCAGAGCGGGAAGGAGGCCGGAATGACACCCGGGGCCGCCATCTTGATTGGGGGCCGGGCATGGGATTCACGGCGTTGGGCGCCATCTTGGATACGGGCAAAGGGTCCCCCGCGTGCACATTGTGCGGCCAGGGGCCCCGGGAGCGCTCGGCTCCGCCGCCATGTTGGGGGCGGGCAGGGAAGCTGCGCGCCGTCGCCATCCCAGGTGAGGGGCGTTTGCCCGCGCTGTTCCTCGGGCCGCGCACAGGGCCCAGGAGCTTGTTTAAGGTGCAGGACGGAGTCTGTGTAATCGCAGTTAATGTCTTAAGGATAAAGATTACCAGAGGGTGAGAGAGAGAGAGAGAAATCCTGTGAGGTAAGATGTTAAACGTACCTGCAGATTTGTGCCGCAGGAGCCGTTTTGACAGTCTGCTGCCCAGCTCAGCCCTATGGCACATCGTGGCCACTTCAGTGCTTGTCTCACTCTTAATGTCGGTCATTGCCTGTAGGCCCCACTGCTGCAGAGATTCAGGTACATTCCAGGGATTCGGGGCTTGTCAAAACCTCTGGGAGATTTGCTTTGCAAGTGCTAGGCCACCTCTGGTGAATTTCAACGGACTCTCGTGGTTCTGTGTGAGATCCTTCTGTGGCTCCCGCAGGGTGACCGGGGCAAGTGCGGGGGTCTGTCCCCATCCCCGACCTTCGGGCACAGCTGGATCCTCCCCAGCCCTGCTCCATGGAGCCATTGCTGCCGTAGATAGAACACTTTAAATATAGGCAGCATTTGCTCGCTGGGGATTCCAGTGGCAATTGACCGTTTTCTGAGCCTCACTTGACATACCCCGCGGGGATTAGTTGGACAGTTTCTAGTTAACTTCTAGCTCTGCCCTCAGCCGGGCTCCTCTGCCCAGCCAGCCTTCCCACACAGGTCTTTTCTGTGAGAATACTCGGCAGTTCTGACAACATTCTCTGCTGCCAGTGGTAACCTGTAAAACACCAACATGGGATGGTTCAGGGACATATGTGAGGGCTCAGAAAGTTGTTTTAAAAATAAGAGTGCAAAGCAAATTTGAAGTGTTATCCCTGGGCAGTGTTTGTGCTTCGTGTCAGGTAACTCTGGCAGGTACAGACATGCATTTTGTGTTCTCGTGTCTCTCTCAAGTGCACACGTGACACGTGAGTACGGAAAAGAAAAAGTCAGAAGTGAAGTGGTCTGTTTTCTCCCAAACCCGTGTTGCTGTGCCAGGTCCTCTGGCCAGAGCCCTCATTTCTCATTGGGGCAGTGCTCAAGGGTTTCAGTGGCCAGGATCAGATATCACCAGTTTGGCCCCTGTGGAGTTTAAAATCAAGGAAAAATGTGTTCTGAACTATTGTTGAAGGCAACTAAACCTATCTGAAACCAGGTTATTTACTGAGTCCTGCATATGAAAGGCTCAGCTGCTGCCTCAGATAAGAGATTTACAACTTCGATGAGGCAAAGAATGGGAAAATGGTGGGATTATGGATCCACTGTAGCTGAGAGCCAGAGAGATAAAGTGATGTGATCAGAGCAGGAATTTAGCTGCCAACACAAGCTCCCTGCACTCCCTTCAACTGTTCCTGGCTTAAGCTGTATTTCCCATGGAGGTGTTTCTTCCATAATTAAGGAATCCTTTAAGGGTAGAGGATGCTGTGGGGACAGAATCCCTCATTTTTTGGTTTTTGTTTTTTTAATATAGGGTATTTCTATATCCCAAAGAAGAGTACCCTGAACACCCCACAAAGACCAAAAACATTCATTAACACGTGGCCCCTGATCCCTAGCCAGGGGTCTGATCTTCTAGTGGCCACTGACATGAGTTTATGGCATGTGCAGTATCCCAGGTGCTTTTCAGGTATCTGGCAGAGCAAACAGAGGTGAATGTCACCACAGGATTCCTGATTTCCAAAGATCTTTTCTTTGCAGGTGTGGTCTTACTTAAAGGGCTCTTTAAGGTCTGTGCAAGCTCACCCTGATTTTCCACAGTTCTTGCAGAAATGATGATTGTGCAACATTTCATCAGTTGTTTTCCTGCAGTATGAACAGAACTTTGTAGACAGTATCTGCTCAGGTACTATGGACTACCAGCGATCAGTGATATTGTTGTTGGTTTTCTCTGGGCCAAAGGGGAAAATGCTTTTAAGAATAAGATTACACTTGATATGAAAACACAGCAGGGGGCAGGACCAGCCCCTGTGTGTCCTTGTATTTGTTTTGAAAAACAAACCCAGACGAAAATGGCCATGTGGAAAAAAAAAAAAAGAGCAGGGCAAAGGGAAAAAAAAAGAATCAGCTTCTTTTGTATGATCCTGCATCAGCGTCCCATGTCCCACCCTGGTTCTGGCTCTGGTTCCTCTGTCCGGGAAGGGCTCTGGGGCACACCCAGTTTATTCCCTTTTTGAGCCCTTCCTGCTTGTGTTATCTCTTGGCATTTAATTCACCAGCAGGGAAGAAAAACCCTCTGAAACAAAATGGACCCTTTTCTTCTTTTTCCCTTTGTATTGTTAAACAGCTCCACAGCCCGTGTGGAGTCAGGGACACTTCTCCTCAAAACCATGTCCTTTGCAAACTGGCGAAACTCTTCCCCTTCTCCTTCCTCTTCCACCCAAAGTTTCTGTCAGCAGTTTGAAAGCCAGAACCCTCCTAAACAAGGGCTGTGTCAGGAGCCCGAAGCCCTGGGCAGAGTGGTGCATCCTGGATACTGCTGTCAGTGATAACTGTTTTCCTGGAAGTTCATCTCCTGCCCCATCATTCCCAGCAAGGCCCTAAACCAGGGAAGTCTCACAGATAACTGTGCTACCAGTGAATCCCAAAGAAACCAGGGAGCAGGGGGTGTCTCCAATCCTTCTGCCTCTCTCTGTGCCTTTTATTTATTTTCAAGCCCTCTCAGTGAACACGGTGGTTTTATTCCAAAGCATATTGGCAGTTTCAGCAACATCTCACGGTGCCAGAACATTCTTCTGTGCATCGTTCATGATGCCACATCACCACTCTGGGAATGGTTAGTGCGGGGCAGGCGGAGCGGGAGCGGAATCCAAACAGGAGCAGAATCCCTGCAGGGTTTGTCAGTCCAGCACACAGGTCTGGCTCTGACCCACAGCTTCCCCTCCTCATGCCTGAGGGAAGGGACCAGGAGAGAGACTCAAAGTCCTTCTGCAGCTGAGGAGGAGGAGTGGGCACAAGGAGGATCGTGGGAGAGCTGGCTCTTAGTTCCAGCATCTGGGAGAGGTGCAGCTCTTACCTGCACACACATGGCTTTCCGAGCAGGACACGGCATGAATGAAGGGAGTGTATCTTCATTGATCCACGAGAGTTTGGCAGCATGGAGTACTATCAAAGAGTGTTTTTATTGGTAATTGAAAAATAAATGGGTTTGGAATTGATCTTTATGCTGTCAGTAATAAAAAGAAGTGTTCTTGGAGACTGAATTTTTACAAGGGCCTGGACAAGGGGGAATGACTCAGCAGTTCTGTGATTCCTAACCTGTGTATGGGCTCCCCGAGCGGGGTGTCTGTGACACCTCTGCCACTGCAGCAATGTGAGGCCTCCTGTTCAGGGCCAGAGCTGAGCAAGTGAGAAACACTCTGCAAGACAGAAGAGCTGCACCTGGGCATGGTTTGTGTTGCCACTGCACACTCTGAGTTCTCCTTTTACAGCTACAGGTATTTCATGCTGCAAGCGTCTACATGGACTTCAAGTTTGAAGTAGAATCACAAGAGCTCACATTTTACATCTTTCTTTTTGTTTAATCCGTGACACAAGAGACTTCTCTGCATTTTTGCTGTTCTCCGTTCATGTTATTTCAGCACTTCCCTGTCCCCATGGCTCCTCCCGATGCTCTGGGGTGACTCATTTCCTGTGCGGGATGAACCAGCCATTTCCTGGCTGTTCAACACAGGACTTTTTTCCCTCATAGTCGGGGTTGGAATGGTGAAGATTAAGATATGGTTTGGGTAATCTGTGGTTTGATTATACCCCTTGCAACTCACCCCAGAGCTGCTGCTCTTCCCCAGAAACTGCCTGGCAGCACCTGGGGCTCATGGCTGCCCCTGCTCTCCTGGGCTCCAGGCTCAGTGATTTGGGCTCTGACACTAAAGTCATCACTCTTAACAGTGATCTCTCTAACAGTGCCATCCTTCCAGTCACTGCAGACCAGGTCTTCTCTTAATTCAGCCCATTTCAGCTCATAAATAGGATTTTGAAAAAGCACCACAGGGCAAAGCCACTGTTCTCACAGCACAGATCAAAGCCAGAAATTTTGATTTACCACCTAAGTGCTACCAAAATTGCTTATTGGCATTTGGGAAATCCAGGTAATACGTGTGTTTGTATTAGACACAGGTTATTAGAAGGCTGGGTTGGTTCCTGTATTGATTCTGTGCCCATCATTCCAGTTCTTCCTTCCAATCTGTGCTCCCAATTTTCTGATCCACTCTTTATTCCCATCCCATGCTGTGACTAACTTGTGGACAGCTTGTGGAGTTCAGACACTGCCTGGCCACTGCAATGCCAGCCTGAGGCATCACAGCACTTTCAAGTAGCTTTTTACCGCTGGATTTTTAATTATTCTTTTACTCTTATTTGAACGCTTGGACTCATCAGCCTGACAGACCTGGAATGTTGGGGAAGAAGCCCTGCACAGTAGGGATGCTGCTGCTGGAGTTTGAATGGAGCACATGTGGAGGGCTGAGCCCTGAATAATTCATACCTGTGATGATTTATTCATACCCCAAAGCTGGATACCTCCCTGTGACTTTCCATTATCTCAAAGAGAAGGAAGGTTCCGATTCCGCTGTCCCCAGACTGATGCCAACTCTTGTGCTGGACTCGGAGCAGGAAGAGCTGACATCTCTGCTTAGCACAAACGGGCAACTCCTGCCCTTCCAGTGCCACAGCTGTGGCCCCTGACACCCAAACTGAAATGTAGGGACAGGTCCTTGCACATTGTTCAGAAACGACAGTGGGTGAGCAAGCAGGTAAAGCTCTTTTCGACGGACGCACAGGGAAAATAAGACCCTGAGGTCACGATCCAACACCTTCTGAGCATGGAAAACAGACAGGCCCTGACTCTGTGATGTGACACCATCGAGCTGAGCTCACTCTCCACGAGAAATTGCAGTGTTTCCCACTGTAAAGTTACAGATTCTGACACAGTCAATGCCACATTGCAGGATCGTTTCCTGCCCTTCCAGAAACCTTGCAGGAAAAGCCTGGACAAAGCAGCAGCTCAGGCTCATCTTTCCTGCCTGCTGTGTGCTCTCAGAAAATACCATCAGGAGAGGTTTACGGGGCCATGCTTGGAGTTCCTGACCTGGGCGAGGATTCTGCAAGACATTCAAATTCCGTCTGTCTAGAAAGGCTGAAAGATGATCCTGTGTTTCAGAGAGTCTCAAGACCCCCAGGCAGCACTGCTTCTCACTGGCTGGTGTGAAATTTCCTAATTGTTTAACCTGCAGTCCTGACTTTTTTTGTCCTTGAAATAGGCTCTCCATCAGCATAATTAAAAATGTCAAACAGGCTTGAGAACCTCTCCAAGTTGCTAAAAATGAATGTGAATTTCCTCCCTGCATTTCGTCTCTCCCTTGCTCTGGCCTCAGCTTTCCCGACTGCCTGGTTCCAGCCCCTCAGCATAGTTTGCATTCCACTGCCAAGAATGAACATTTATTTATACAAACAACCCTCCTTCCAAGCACATCTCCCGCTATCCCAGGGCAGGGAAGTAAACACCATTTCTGCTCTGTCCATAGCTCCAGCTCTGCATTTCCTTCTTGCTTTAGTCAGGAGTTTGTTTGCAGGGAAAGCTGAGTGCCGTTCTGTTGCTTCCCTGTGCCCAGCAATGGCCTGGGAAGCTCCTTCACTTCCTTAAAATGATTGGATTTTATGACGCTCTAAGGATAGTGTGTTATCAGCCCCCTGAGGGGGCCTTGCTGCCTCAGCAGCAATTTTCAGAGCTGGAATCTGGGGGGCTCTGTAGGACTTTGAGAGTACTCAGTCCCCCACATCTGCTGCTCTCCCAACACACCATCACCTGGTGTTCCCAGTCTGTTACTGGGCCACTGTGCTGTACTGGTTCTCCCAGCAGTGCGGGTGGCACTGTGGTGGGTCTCACAGGGAACTGGAACAGCAGCTCCCAGACGAGCAGGGCCACAGGGCCAAGGGGAGGCAGGTGCAGCTCATGCATTATTGCTGCAATGTCTCCATCGCTCACCTGCCAGGCTCCGGGATTGTTCCTGAAACCTTAGCTCAGCCCTTCTGTCCACAGGTGTCTCCTGTTGCATCTGCCATTTGAATGGATATGGCACAGATGCCAGATGACTCCAGACAGGGGAATGTCACAGTCTGAGCTCTGAGCACAGGTAATTTAAATGAAAAAGGGCCCTGTCCAAGAGACAGGCACCTGCAGAGCACCTAGGGATGCTCCCTCGGGTGTGGAGCCTGCCTGCTGCTCCCTCCCTGCTCTGAGCACAGGATTTTACTGGCAGAAATTACAGCAACATTTGAAGAGGTGTCCACAGTATAAAGGGGTGTGTGTGTGTCCCCAAGGCACACGGATCACACACATATGTGTGCCCCACAAAGCACATGGATCATGCAGATGTGTGTGTCCCCACCTCAGGCACATGGATCACACAGGTGCGTACCGCCCACTACTGCCCACGCATTCCTCCCTGTTTGTGTCTGCAGCCCCCTAATCCATGCTGTGGTTCCCCTGGAGCTGAGGGGGATACAAGAGACTCCAAAGGCAGAAGGAGCAAGAGGACAGGAGGGATTGCCCAAATCCTGCTCCCCGCCTCCCCAAATCCTGTGTTTTGGTGCCACACATACCAGCTTAGGAGCCTCAGCAGCACAGCTGAGTCCAGCTTCTTGTTTCCACACTGAGTCAAGAACAAAGATGTCCAAACACAGCTGGCTCAGAGAGGACGGGGACAGCTGTGGTCTGTGCCCACCGTGAGCCCCATTGTCATCCTGGCCAAGAACGACATCATTTCCCCAGGGCTGCAGCTCTATTAAACACAAAGCTCTAAATGATTTCCTACTTGGATCAAAGATGTGTTTGTTCCAGTGGCACTTAAGTTTAAAAGGCAGTGCTGGGGATGAATGAAACCTCCCCAGCAGCAGCTGCTGAGGCTCAATTGGTTTGTCAGTGCTGTACTTGTGCTGTGGGCATCTCGTGGTTGCCAGCCCGTATGTTCCTGAAGGATGCTGTGCAGTGGAACAGCTCAGGGAAGCCTTGCTCTACGGCTGAGGGGCTTTTGCTTTCATGCTGTGAAGGTTTGTTCATGCTTCAGATAGTGAAGGTGTTCAGGAATCTCACATTCTGATTCCAGACTCAAACCCAGTGTGCTCTGGCTCAAACTGGATGGGAGTGTATGAAGACACACAGTGGCTTATGTGCAGAATCCTGGAATTGGTGGTTTGATTGTAGACTGGGATCCCGGTGAGGAACCTGCTCCCTAAATGCCGTCTCCTGATCTGGATTGTACAGCAGATACTCCCCTGTGACAGACAGGAGGTGAAGGAAGCCCTCTGGAGTATGAAATTAAGCATTAAAAGAACATGATGGCAGGAACATGTGAAGTCAGGGAGAACTGAGAACACTGGAGATGTCAAAGGAACAAAAGAAACCCAATATCCTTTAGAAGTTTTAATATTTAATTGGTGAGCTCTCCGATACCAGGGCAGTGAGTGCGGCGAGCGATGACAGGAGCCCATCCCTGTGGGGACCCAGCATCCCCAAAACACAGGCACAGGGGCTCCTTGTGTGTGGAACCATCAGTTCTGTGTGTAGCTCCCTGCTCTGCACCACAACACTGAATTCCTGGTTTTGGGTAAAACCAGCATCACCACGGCCCAAAAGAGACTCCAACTGCCTGGCAGCAGGTCTGGAAGTTGGGGATGCCTCACATCTGGCTCTCTCCTGTGCAGGTACTGCCTGCATCTGCATGCAGAGGAGCATTTCCATGAGCTCACACACTCTCCCTGTGGAGCGAAGTTCCATCCAGAGGAGCTACATTTTCTTGTTTTAAGGTCAGGGCTCAAAAAATATGTAGCAGTACTTTATTTATTGAGAAAATACTTCATTCCATACTGCAAGATGATGAGTTTCTTCTGCAGCAGGTAAAAGTCAGTTCTCAGAATCCTTCCTTCAGGGGCAGTTTCAACTGAGAACTCCAGATCCAAACCACCCATTGCCTCTGGTTTGTTTGGAATCTGTGGAGTGGAGTTGCTTGTTTGCTCCTCCTCACACTCTGGACGGGGTGTTACAGCTGCAGCTCTCCCAGATCCAAGGCCAGAGTGTGTGTTTCTTGTCCAAAGGATCAGCCAGGTATGCCAGTGCTGGGCTTGTTGCCCCTTCCAGAGGACAGTTGCCATGCAGCTGTGGGATTTTCATCCCTAAGGCTCTCGGCTCTTCTCTCAAGGAGTGGGGGACAGCAGTGGGGAGCCAGTCTCCAGATTATGCCAGTCCTGGCTGCTGCCCCACCACTCAGAGCCCAACAAAGCCAAGGGCTCTCAGCTCTCAGGACAGAGAGCTTTGCTCATTGCTTCCATCCCACCCAAGGGATTGGCAGGTTGCTTTGAGTTCCCTTTTCTAACTAACACCTCTCTCCCCTCTCTCCTAGGCTGCCCTGTGCCCTGGATGAGATCCTGTCCTTGGGCAGGGCTGTGCTCTGTGGGAGGCTGCCTGCCTGACCTTGGAGCAGGTAAGTGAGACAGCGGCGTGTCAAAACAAGGACAGAGCAGAAAATTGAGTAGGAGCCAAGGCTCCAAAGCTGAGAGCCTGCAAGTCTCACAGATGTCCCATGGTATCACAGGGCATAAACCAATGCATTTGCCTGTGGCCAAAATCCTGGGGTGCTCCTTGGGGAGGTTTTGTGACAGACAAGAGCTTGGAGTTCCTCTGTACTCCCCATGCCGGAGACCCAGCAGGGACTGGAGCAAGCCATCCCACAGTCAGGGAGCTTCCTCTCCCCTGGAAGGTACTTTGTTACTAACCAAATGTTTTTTCCTGCCTCTGGGAGTCATTTCCCATCACATCCTAGCAAACCTCCGTAAACACCTGGGGTTCAGGAGTGTGAGTGTTTGGTTGGTGCTGGTGAGACTGAGTCTTGCACCCCCCGGCTGAGTCATTTCGATTTCAGGGGCTTTAGACAGGAGTAGGAAGGAGCTGAAGTGTCAGTCACTAAAGATGGTCTGTATTGTAAAAGAAGTAGGTTACCATGTCCCATTGTGAGCAATTACATCTAATTACAAGTCACAGATTCACCACAGATATTATTTAATAACAAATTGCTGCCACACTCCAGCCAGAGCATGCTGGGGGAACACATGAGCTCTGGTCTGTGAGCAGGTGGGACACCAGGGGAGAGGGTCTGGCTCAGCTCAGGGAGGGGCAGGTGGCAGGCCCCAAAACAGGTGTGAAAAGGCTGGGTGTTGTGTCCTGTTCCCTGCACTGGTGGGTGGGGTTGGGTTGGTTCAGTTTAGCAGATGGTTGAAGAAACACCTTGTGGCACTCGATGATTTTATTTAAACTTTAAAAGGTTGCTCAGAAATGCAAAACACGGAAAGAAACGCCCTGGCAATTAAACAAGATTTGCGCCCTCCCCTCGTCAGCCCCAGCTGCTCCCTTTGGCTGTTCGGTACCAGCGGAGCAGCACCGACCAAGCCTAGCCCGGGGTCTCCGTTCTCCCGGCTCGGCCACACCGGTCCGGGCTCTGGCTGCGATGCTGCGGTTCCCGGCAGGACCCGGTGGGGCCGGGGCGAGCACCGGGGGCCGAGCGCCCCCTGCCGGTACCGGGGCCGAGCTCCCGCTGCCGGTACCGGGGCCGAGCTCCCCCTGCCGGTACCGGGTGGCTCCGGCCGCGAGCGCGGAGGGCGGGAACAAAAGGGTTCCCGTTCTGCGTCGTTCCTGGCTGATTCGGGGAGCCTGGTGCGCTCAATCGCGGCAGAACCGGGAGGACCAAAGGTGCTCGTACAGCGGGAGGTACCGGTGTTATCCCGTGCCCGGTACTTGGTGACAAACCCAGAGAGCAGCGAGTGAAGCAGCGATGCTCCTGCTCGTGCCCAGGGTGAGGGGACAGACCATTGTCACACGAACAGCAGCGGTGCGGGACACGGCCAATCCCCCTGGCTAGGCTGTGCTGGTAGCATCTCCGTGCTGATCTGTCACAGCTTGCCCATGGAATCGTGGGGACAGTCCAGCCAGCTGTCCCCGCAGCACTGGCACAAGTGTAGGGTGCCCCCAGGTTCCACCTTGACACCGTGTTAGTGACACAGCAGTGTTTCCTGCCCAGGTCACAGATGTGCCTATCGCTGATTTCAGCTTTCCAACTTCCTCCTGGGGAATACAACACGAGCTCCTATTTATAGAAGTTCATGGTTTGCAATGAATTTTTTCCTTCACTCAGGCTGTTTTGGTGCTGATCCTTGTTTGGTGGCTCAGGCAGTGTTGTGCCAGATGCCCGTGGCTTTTATTAGCACTTTTCAAAGGCCTTGATTTAGTGCTCACAGTTGCATCCCAGGCCAGTGCCTCCGGAACACAGCCCCTCAGGAGCAGAGATAATTAGAACTCGGGGAAAAAGTGGTGTCCGAGTCTTTGAACAAAAAAGCTCTTGTTTAAGGAATGTGGTGCTGGAGGCCAGTGTTTGCCAGTAGGGTCTGTCTCCTGCTCGGAGCTGGTGTCTGCAGTCAGATCCTGCCCTCCGCAGACACGCTGGGTGGGATTTTCTGGGAGCATCTCTCAAAATGGAGGCATGGTGCCCTGTAGCAAGTACAGGATGTATCCTGGGAATTGTATTTCTGCAAGCAAGGCGGGAGGGGCTGGTGGAAGGATGTGGGGAAGCAGGAAGAGAGCTTAAGAGGTGCTCAGAAAATTCTTGTACAGGGCAGATGAGGAGGGAAACAAACAGCGCAGAGAACAGGAAAACTGATGTGCTAGGAAATGATGGATCCACCCCCCAGGCTCCTGCTAAGGAGGGTGGGACAAGCTCCATAATTCTGGCAGCCATGAGCTGCAGCTGCTCCACTCAGCTCCCATCCTGCAGCCAGATGTGTTCGAGTGCAGCTTCAGCCCTTTCTGGCACGGCATGGCCCCAGCAGTGCCCCTGTGCTCTGGCAATGTCCCATCCTTATGTCTGGGGGCTGTCCCAGGTCCCCCCATATCCAGGGAGGGTTTCCCAAGGGAGCAGGAAAGGGGGCAGGAGTCAAGTTTAAGCACTGCTGTTCTGTATCCTGTTGTTTTCCTAGCAGGATTGTTGCAGTTTCCTGCACTGTCTTATCTGGAGCAGGGAAGCCAGCGCTCTCCAATTCTCTGGCTCTGTGTGTGTATCCCGGGTTCTAATCTGCAAAACAGGCATTGGAGCCCATGAGAGGAACCAGCCAGTGCTGTCACAGGGCAATGGGACAAGGACAGAGGGGGCAAAGGGCTTTTAGTGCCTCGAAATTAGTGTTTTATGTAGTGCTCCTGTTTGCACAAGGCTGTGTCTGTTTTATGGGTTGAGGCCTTCAGCACACCTGGGAGGGGGAGAGGAGAATATCCCAATGGTGACATTTTCAGGTGACTCTGTGTGTGACAGGGCTTACAGGAGGATAAATCTCAGAAAGTGCTGGGTCTGTTTTTTTCCCTTCCAAGGACACAAAGTACACACATAAAATCTTAAAACAGAAAAAGAATTTCCATGTTTCAGTCAGCCCAAAGTTCAGTCTCCCCTGAAGTGCTGGAGACTCCTGTGAAATTACTTGGACACATTTTCTGGAATACAGATATAAAATCAGCACCCACAGCACTGAGGCCTGGAAAGCTGTGCAGACCAGGGCCTGAGAAAGCCAAATCTTTTAGACTTTAAAAAAAAAAGTGAATCACTTTCTTTTTCCATGTGTGATCCTGAATTTGCCTATCAGTTTTAGCAGTAGACTGAATTCCCTATGGGTTAAAAAAAAAAAATAAATCCCATACTGTACAGTTCTGGAATGTCCTGTTTTCCTGCAGAAAGGTGTGGGTCCTGCACACAGTGTCCGTTATCAGATGGGAGCCTCTCCTGGAAAGAGGATTAACCCACAACATCACTGCCAGCCACAGGGACACTGAATCTGGCATGAGGCTCCAAAACAAACCTCAGCCCCAAACTCCAAGCTCAGACCGCTCCCCTCAGGAATCCCAGGATTGTTGCAAGCAGGTAAAAACTGTGGCAATGATCAAGATGGATTTTTATTGTTTAAAGGAAAGATATATATGCCAGTTCAGCCTTTGGAGGAAGGACAGTGGTCATTTTTCTCACTTAACTGTGACTGTGAATCCAGACTGATTCCACTTGCAATTCCTTTGGGGAAATCTCAGTTGCTGCAAGTCTGAGGGCCAGAGCAGGCTGAAGCATCTGTAGCTGAGCTCCAGAGCCTGTGCTGGGAGCTAAATAGCAAGAGAAAAAAAGTTTCTTTTTTCCAAGAGATCAGGAAGAGGAAGACATGTGCCTGGAGATAAGGAAAGATAAAAGCATTCCATTTGCAGAGGCCTGTGATAGGGATCAAGATGTTCATCTGCCAAGTCAGTAATTTTGTGGCCTTATGACCATGCAGAGCTTCCGTTCCTTTTACCTTTTCCCACAGTGACTGAAGGCACCAGATTGTTGGCATGGAAGTTCCTTTGAGTCTGTCTGAGCGGCTCAGCCCTTTCGGGGAATTGCACAGGCTGAACTCAGATAAAAGTCTCTTTTACTTTAGGAGGGAAGATGGTTCTCCCCCAAGTTTATGTTCAGCTTTTAGGGGCTCAGCAGGAGCAGGGTGTGAGCTCCTTGGCCTGGGGAGGTGGGAACAGGTCAAACATCTCTGGGGAAAAGCTTGGGCAGAGCCTGTTTTCTCTGTGGGGTCAGGACAGCTGAAATGGCCATTGGAGGTGACTCCCCACCCTATTTGCTGGGATTCATGAGTAGTGAGCTCACGGGAACAGTAGATCCCATACAAGGCCTTGATTAACGTCAGGAGCTCAAATTGCATTTGCTGCTTCCAAAAAGGCTTTTATTGTCTGATTTTTTGTTAAAGCAGCAGCGGATTTCAGTAAAAAATTTTCAATAAATCCTGCCTTTGCACATTCCACACGCTGGCACATGCAACAGCCAAACATTTGGGCTAAAATTATCTGTGCTATCATTAGGAAGGAACATATGGATTGCTGGAGCCTAAGTGCAGAAGGGAGCTGTGCTGCTGTGCTGCAGGCTCACCCTGAAGGGAGCAGTTCCTGTGCCTCCCGGTCATTTTGGCTGGCACCTGCAAGAGGTGTGACCTGTTCTCTTCAGGCAGGAGACCTGGTGTCTTGGGCTGGTGCTGGGTGGGCACTGAGGGCACTGGACACCGAGGGCACTTGGCACAGCTTCTGCTCAGGGTCAGCACTCCTGTGGCACAGCCGTTCCTGCCCCTGTGCTGCTGGCTTTACCCTCAGTCTTAACTACCACACTCCTGAGATAAATCCCTGCAGACAAGCACCGTGTTCTGAGATTACAGAGCAGCCCTACAGCTGTCAGCTGGGATGGGATTCTCCCATGCTCCCCAGCTTCCTGGGAGAGCAGGAGCCCTGGGGCTGAAGCTCTGGTACCTGCACAGTGTGTGCCCAGGTGTGCTCTTGGCAGCATGTGCTCACTGACCACCAGCCAGGGCCTGTTCTCCCCAAGAACTGCGTCACATTTACGCCAGAACTACTCAAAGAGCCAGTTTAGATGAGGTCCCAGTGTCCAGCATTTTCAGCCTTACTTCTTTGATCACCACTAATTGCAAAACTTTTAATTAATTATGGACCGAGATGCGAGCACACGGTGTTGGCGACAGCCATGCAGCCTCCCAGGCTGCCATGGTGCTCAGGGCACATTATGTGTTCCCTGGGACACAGAAACAGGGATGACTTCCAGGCTGCTGCATGGAGCCTTCCAAACAGATGGGAGAGCTTCAGATTTAATCTCTAGTATAAATATGAATTGCATGTGGAAGTTCTTCAGTTGGGAAACTGCCTCTTGTTACTGTTTGCAAAGTCAGAGAATGTCAGGCTGAACCAGTCTCACTATTCCTGGTTCTCTCTCTGCAGCTCAGCACTTGGAGACACAGAGCTTGCCAACCACAGAGTGCTGAAGGAATGGCTTGCAGAGTTCAGTTTGTAAAATTCTATTTTCAGTGTTTATATTTAGTTTCCGTTTCGTTGGTGATGCAGAGGCTGATCCTGCAAATATTTACCCCAGTTAGGTTTTGTGTGTAGAGTTCCTGGGAGCGCAGTGGGAGCTCAGCTCAGAGAGGGCACAGGCCTGCAGTGGGCTGAGCATGGAGAAATTCAGTTGCATCTTCTGGCAGGGTTTTATATACATATATATATATATATGTATACATAGACATCCATGTATATAGCACACACATGTGATGATCATTTCAGGTTCTGAGAGAGAAAGGCCACTCAGAGTCACTTACTGATATCCACCTGAGAGAAGGCTCAGTGAGACAGAAAGCAGCAGCATGGTGAGTGTTTTGTTATGGCATAAATGATAGCACAGACAGAAAGAATGAACAATTTGATTTTTAAAAAGAGTTCTGAGATAAAATTGCCAGTCTACAGTTATTGCACTGTTGGGGAGGGACAGAAACAGCCCCAGGACTGATCTTGTCTGCACATCCTCTCTCACTGACTTTCTCTCCAACACACCTTTACAGAGCAAGAGTGCCAATGATGGAGAGTCCAGCAGTGCTGGTTCACTTCAGGCAGATCTCTCCAAACTTGTGATCTGGGCACACACTCATGGGACCATATGCAACCAGATCCCAGCCCTGGAGTTTATGCAGAACATGGGTCACCTGAGCAATGACAACGCTGTGCTGTGGATGTGCAGAGTTGGGCATGCCTATCACTGGCACTGTGGGAACTTACATGATAGAAGTGAAGAAGAGCCGGAAGCTGTAGGAAGGGGAAAGAGGCTCCTGTCTTCTGAGTCTTTGGCAAGGGGAGCCAGCTTTGAGGAAAAGAGGCTCAAGGTGACCCCATCACCTTTTGAAATGGGTCAAACAGATTCTGGGAGCACAGGGTCATCTAGCAGATCCCAAGGGGTCACTGAAGAGAAAGCTGACAGCCCCTACACAAGGAATAACGAGCCCAGGGAGAGTCAAAATACCAGGAAACCCATAACATCATACTCTGCAGCAGAGCAGCACTTCTCAATGTCTGGTGGTAGTGCCCAAACTGGCAAACAAGACGTGAAGTCCGAAAGTGATGAAGACTTACAGATCATCTCTGATGAAGAGCAGTGTGAGGCAGATGAAGACAACCAAGGAGACAGAATCAACCAGGATAATGTGTCAGAGCCATCTGCCAAGGATTTGCAGATGCTCCACTGCCAGAATATGGCACTGCACCAGCCAACAGCACCCCAAAGAGCTGCCTTTGCCCCCACGGCAGGGCCACCCCTAACCCGTGCCTACATTGTGCAGGCTCCTGTCAGCGACCCAGAGGACCCGAGCAGGAACATCCTGAGGCTGTGTCCTTTCACTGCTGCAGGGCCCCCAGCTGAAACTTCCAGAGCAAGGAGCCACCCGGAGTCAGCAGCACCAAAGGTACATATCAAACCCCTTCCTGTCCCCAGCACTGAAGCCAGGGCCCAGCCTGAGTCACAGCCCTCGGTGATGTTCTTGGAGTTTCAAGCCACTGCTGATGTTCAGCAGCATCTCCAGCTGAGCCCTCCAAAGTGTGGCACACCAGGAACGGGCTCCAGCAGGGGCAGTGCTGAGATTGGTCAGGACAGCGACACATCAGGATCTGGGCACACACCTTGTTCTTCAGCCTTCCAGAGTCCAGAGAGCCATCCACCTGCAGTCTCAAACAGAGGTAGGACAGCCTGGAGTTCTGTGCCTGCAGGGGTGTGGGGGTGTTCTATTAAGCGCTTTCCCAAAATATCCAAGGAGGGCGAGTTCACATCACTGCCAAGATCTGTACTGCAGCATCTAAGTAAAACTCTTGGATTTGGGGCACTCCTGTTTCTGCTCAAGGGGACTACAAAGCTCCCTGCCTAAAGGAATTGGTAATTCTGTAGGGAATGCCCTTCTCTGGGGTACCCAAAGGTGTTCTTGGCTGTGCCCCAGCCCCCACATCTCAGTTTGAATACTTTGGTCTTCCATTTTACCCAGTATCCCCACACAGTGTGTTTGCTGTACTTGAGAGAGTCCCTGTGGTAAACTGGAGCCAGAGAGGGGAACTCAGGTCTTAAGAGAAACAAGAGCAAGTAACTTAGCACAAAGAAATTGTGGCCAAAGCTCTGGCTGCACCAAAGCCAGTGGCAAAACCTCCCAGTGCTGGCAGTGGCAGCAGAATGCAAGTCCTGCATGGAAAATGCAGGACTCCACACACACATTGCTTTTTTCCTTTCAAGAAAGAATGAAGGTTTTCATATGTGCCATCCTGCAGCACAGGGACCTGGGCAGAGTCCTTGGAAAGGGCAGAGGTGGCTGAGGCAACATTTGGGGTCTGCCTGGGATGTGCTTATAGCACCAGAGCTGGTCCTGAAAAGGCTTAGGGGTTGTGGTTCCTTGTGGAACCATAACCACACAAACTGCCGCAGTTGGGGTTTGGGAGCAGTATTTTACTATTTTCATAACTGACATCATGTGTCATCTGAAGGGATTGGGAATTCTTCTGGGAATGTCTGTGTAGTAGCAGTTTCTGCCAAGGTAACTGGCTCATGGCTCAGAGGAGGGGCCTTGGCATTATTGATTCATGAGCTGTTCTTCTCTGCACCCAGAGCAGTCAGTACAAAGCAGGCCAAAACCCCAAACCAGTGGGACAGGGATTTATCTATCAGGATGACAACTAAGCCTGTACAAAAGAACCTGGTGCAAAAAGGGGAATCTCTAGGTGTTGGCTCATAAGCCCTTTTCCATCTCCCCCTCCTCAGCCCTGGACGAGTCACAGGCGAGCAGATGGAGCTTTCCAGCAATCCAAAGAATTCATTTCTCATGCTACATCGAACTAGGTAGATGTGGTATTGCCATGGCAACTTGAGAGTGAGCCCAACTGGAATCCTGGCAATCCTTTAAACAAAATCATAGTACACTTTTACTCACCTGTTTGTTCTCCCTCACCATCCACCCCAACCTTTGGTTCATGCTGTTATTTCACAGTGAGAGGGAAATTTCCCTGTCTGGCAGTGAGCAGGGCCAGCAGCCAAGGGAGAGAGAGCAGGAAGGAGCCTGACTTTCCCTGGAGAGGTGGGCACTGTTGGGTGGTGCTGGCTTGTGGAGAACACAGATCTGACCCACAGCTCTAGGGGAGAGGGTTTGGGAGAGTCCTGTCCTCTCTGAATGGCTTTCAGAAGGCAGGTGGACACCATCCTGCATCTCCTTGTGTTTTACTGATCTTTGTGAGTTCTTGCTGTCCACAAAGCTGTGTCTTGTCTTTTAGATCTGCTGAAGATGCAGGAGAAAAAGAAAAGCTATCACATTGGGGATATAAAAGTGTTCAATGAGTGGCTGAAGTTGCACCACCCATCCGAGACACGTGAGATCCACACGCTGCCTCCCACAGACCTTGACCGCTACCTGGTCTCCTTCTTCAGCTCTGCCAAGAGACAGAATGGCATGGATTTTTCTTCTGGGACCTTAAACTTCTTCCAGCACAGCATCAACCGATACCTCAAGGACCACAACTACCAGTACAGTGTGTTGAGAGGGCCAGAGTTCAGGGCCTCTCAGGAAGCCTGGAAATTAAAGCATTGGTTCCTGTTCCAAAAGGAGAGGAAGGAAGAGTGGAGTGTGGTGGAGAACATGACAGCTGAAGATGTGGAAAACCTTCTTAAGAAGGGAATTTTAAGCAAGACAAACCCTCAGGGCTTGCTGCACCTCATGTTCACCAACCTCATAAGGGGGTTTGGGGCAAGCACCCACAGCCAGGCCCCCCAGCTGTACTGGGGACAGCTGGTGCTGAGGAAGACCAAAGGAGAGGTGGAGTACTTGGAGTGGAAGGATGATCTGAGCCGAGAGGGAGATGAAGGGGAGCTAAGCCCACGGCTCTTTGCCAAGCCTGAGGATCCAGAGAACTGTCCAGTCACCAGTTACAAGGATTATGCCAGGAGGAGGCCACCTGACATGCTGAGCGACAACCACCCTCTTTACCTGTCTCCCAAGCCACTGTGCTCTATCTGGGACAAGGTGTGGTACAGCAGGAAGGCACTGACAAAAGCCAAAATGGAAAAGATTGTGAAAGTTATTACCCAGGAAGTCAGAGGAGCCGTAAGGAAGACCAGGAAATAGAGGTGTCTGGCTTTACCCTTTAAACCACGCCGAGGCTGCTCTGAAACAGAATCACAGTATTTGGTGTAGGTTGAGAATGAACATCCTTCTGCTGGGCTTTACCTTGGCACTGAATGTACCTACAGATCTGCAGCACCTCGGCTTTCAGGGAAGTTTGTCTGTTGTTTTTTCTGTTACTGGAATTGATAATTCAATGGGTTAGTGAGAATTTCAGTTTCACATTTGCCAAAGAAGTTAATGTTCTACCACACTGTCAATGCCATGAGAAAAGACCAGTGCTGATATGGAGAGGGCTCAGGGGTGGCAGAGCCTGGGCAGGAGCATCAGCTGCACCCACATTTTGAGGCTGACACCCCACACAGCTCAGCCCGGGGCACAAACCTGCTGGGAAGGATTAGTGATGCGAGGAGAGAGATGACACTGCCAATCCCAACCTCGTGGGAATGCTTCTGACAAGGTTCAGGTCATTTCCCTTAGGGAAAGATTCGTAGATTGAAGAAGTTGTGGCTGTTTAAGAAGTTGTTGAAAGTGTCTGACAATGCTGAAAGGTTTTATGGTAAGTGGTTTCCCTGGAGTGCATAACTCAACTCCACAAAGGCACTGGGAGATGTGTTCAGCTCTGCTCAGCTACCCCAGTGCTGTTTAGGGCCTGTTACAGCTCAGTCAGGTTTTTGGTTGCATTGTTGACAGAGCCAAATAAAAGAGCCTTTAATTCAGTCCTGTCTGACTGTGTCTGAACAGCAGGTGATGTTTTCCTGGAACACTGGTGTGTTCCCTGTTGTGCTCAATCTCTCCTGCTCCCAGCCCAGTGGCACAGACCTTTGGGCCCTTTCAAGCCCTTTGAGCCATCTCCATGGTATCGAACAAGGCCTTGGGGGTCAAGCTCTTTGCCAGAATCGATCCCATTCAGGCAATTTAACATGAACAAGTAACTTAAGGACGTTTGAAGAGACATAAAAAAAGACAAACTCCTAAAGTGCTGGAGGGCGTCTGCCGGCTCCTCTCGTGCTGCTGAACATAAGGTGGCATCGCCATGACACGACTGAGCAGCTGTCCCGAGGGACCCACCGGTCCCGGGTGACCGGGCCGCGGGCACAGCTCAGCTCTCCTCGGGGCCGGGCTTCCCTCAGTCCCGAGACCACTCCCGGTCGGGCTTTTCCCTCCCCCTCGCTCGTCCGTTCGGCCCACGCCCAAGGCTCGGGAACGAGGGAAAAAACAGGTTGCGCCATCAGCCCCCTCCGACCTGTCACAGCACCTGGGCACCTCCCGGCTCCCTGGGGCTCCACTGGGGAAAGCCCCGGTCAGCATCCGTTGAGCGGGGCCGAGGTCCGCACCGGGAACCCCGAACCCCGTTAGCGCCGGCGGAGCGGGGTCGGGGGCTCAGAGGGGTCAGTACCGGGACCCCCGTCAGCGCTCGCGGAGCGGGCTGAGGTCCCGGCGGGTCCGTACGGGAACCGCCGCCCGCGCTCGCGGAGCACGGTCGGTTCCGGGGTCTCGGCGGGTCCGTAGCGAGCCCCGCGGGCGCTGCCCGGGAGCCCCCTAGCGGGGGCGGGCGAACGGCACGGACCGCAGCGCGGTTGGGGTCGAACGGAACTTTAAAGCCCACCCGGTGCCATGGCCCGGTGCCACCCTCCAGTGCCACCCCCGCCCCGAGCAGGGTCTTCTCCCACCGGCCCAGAGTGCTCCCAGGCCTGTCCGGTGGGACCCCGGCGTTCCCCCAGCCCAGCAGCCTTTGGGATCCCCCCAGCCGCAGTCCCCGGAAGGTTCCGGCCCAGTCCCGCATCCCAGCCGCGGGGCTCCTCTGAAACGCCGGAGCAAAACCAGTGGAGCAGGTAAACAGAGCAAGCTGGGAAGACCGACAGAGACCAATAACTCTTTAATAAATTAGCAAAATAAACAGCATATATATATATATATTTATATTCCATTGCTGCATCTCCATGGATCACAGGAGTTAAACCAATGTTGATTCCCGCATCCCACGGCAACATTTATCCAGAGGCCTCAGTCCAAGTACCCCCTAGGCAATTCTCAGCTTCGTGGTACTTAAAAACCTAAAACCACTGAGAAATAAAACAGCTTTTTTGTAAGCCGGAGACACAGCTCCCAAGGGGCAAAGTGAATTACCGGGTGATTTCACCTGGCTGGCTCCAGGCGGAAGTGATTAAAAAGATACTGATCCAATTTTTCCCCTCTTAAGAAAAAAAAAAGTGTTCCTTCACCCCACAGGGAGGAGGAGGAAGGAGCAGATCTATTGCATGGAAGGATTATCAGTTTAACAGTAAACCAGATTGATTTGCAGGGTTCACGTCTCTGATTGTTGCGATGGCCAAGGGTGGAACTGATCGAGTATTTAGGTCACGCATCAGCTGAGCCAGAATGGGGTGAGCCCCTGACCCAGGGGTCCCTCAATCCTCATCCCGGACGTACTGCCCGGCCTCCCAGCGCTGGGCCATGACGCTCTTATGGCGAAACACTCGGGTGCTTTCCACCACCTGCAGAGACCAGAACGTGCAGGATCTTTATAAAGAAGAGACTTTCATAACGATCTGCTTTGCAGAGCTGCCCCCCCCTCCCCCTGCCAGCTCCCCAACCCACTCTGCCTGATGCAGTGCCCACCCAAGTGGTGCCTGTGGCCCTGTGGGAGCCAGGACCATCCGGTCCATCTCTGTCCATCCCACAAGCCTCCAGGAGCGAGGGAAGCCAGGGGGGTGAGGGGGTGTCAGGGCAGCATGAGCGGAGCCCCCGCATTTGTGAATGGCTTTACCTCTGTGTTGACCTTGTCAACGGGTTCAATGCCTGCGTACTGTGGAAAGAGGAAAACAAGATTAGATAACGGCAGCCTGGCAAGGGAATATCCAGAAGTGGCCGGATCTGGCCCTCGGGGGGGCACAGGAGAGTCAAGGGAAGGCAGCACACGCAGTCATGCCCTTCCTGGGGTTGGGGAAACAGTTCAGGCCAGGATCCCACACAGGAGGAAGCTGCTGCTCCTCTCCAGTCCCACCCAGTGCTGGCAGCCCTGAACAGCAGGTGCTGCCCCACTGTCAGGTCTCCCACCGAGCTGAGCAGATGAATCTCCAGCTCCAGGTGGTAGTCAGGGACAGCCACCTCCCGCCCCAGAACCACCAGTCTTCCCGCTGGCTCCAGCCCCCCAACCACCTGGCGCAAGCAGGGTGGGCATGTTCACCTTTCCATCCTCCTTCACCCTCCTCCTCCGCTCCTCGAAGGGGCTGGAACGCGATGAGTCGGGGGTGAGGGTCTCTGCGCTGCCCTGGGAGGAACTGGTCACTCTCAGTGGGGTGAAGGATGATATCAGCCCCAGGATCCCCGTCTGGTGTGAGGCAGGAGAGGAGGCAGGAGACCCAGACACCGAGTAGTTGCCACTGCCACCTGAGGCAGCTTTGAGAGAAAGAGCGTCAGGGGGTGAGGGACCTCAGGACCACTCCTGGAGGTGGGGACCCTCAGGAGTGTCAGGCCCCTGCCCAAAACTGCCTCTGTGGCAGGGCCAGCAGGTTTGGTCACAGCAGGGCCCCTGTGTCTGGGCCCCAGCCAGGGACTGCAGGGATAAGGGGGAATAATGCATGAGCTGGGCCCTTCTGGGCCCTTCCAGCCCTGTTTGCTGCTGTAATGTGACACAAAGTCATAGAGATCTGAGCAGCTCTGGAATGCTGCAGAGCCTATCCCTCCTCAGCAGCAGTTCTGCTGACTCCAGTGGGCTGGTATCAAGTTCTCCCAGGACAACTTGCTACCAGCACACACGAGTCCTTACAGGCATCCCACCAGATCATTGCTCTCCCACTCTGTCTCTCTGTCCCACTCTGTTTCTTACCAGAGCTGTGCCGAGAGCGGGAGCCCTCCTGGGGAACACCATCACTGTAGGTGTCCATCAGCCGCCGCCGCTGCTCCTGCAGCTCCTCTTCCCTCTGCAAGTCACTCCGGATCTCCTCCTCTATCAGCGCCGATGTCTGGGGCTTCCATGTCCGCAGCCGGTACTGCTCCTCCCGGCCATCCTCCCTCCGCTGTGGGCCCTGCGTCCCCATGTCCTCCACGAAGGACACCTTGGGCTTCCAGAAGGAGAGGGAGAAGTACTCTCTGGGCAGGACAGCAGTGCCGGCGGGGCTTGGGGTGGAGCCGGGAAGCTTTCCTCCCCAGGAATCCTCGCTCCCCCATTTGCTGGCGCTGGCGGAAGCGTGCTGGGACACTAAGGGCTGCTCCTGGCTCCTCTTGCTGGCGGTGAAACGCGGCTGGGACAGCTGGAAGTGCGCGATACTCGCTGTGTAGCTGGGGATGCTTCCCCCACCCTTGGTGTCTTCCACAGGGCTGGGGCTTGAGGGCTGCTCCACCACAAGCTCTTTAACCCAGCTCCTCCTCTCGTCTGCCCGCTTCAGGGGAGTGGGCTTCTGCGGGGGGGCTTCCTCCTGCTCAAACACCCTCCTGCGCTCATCCAGCTCCTGCTGCGTCCCCCTGTCATATGCCCCCAGCAGCCTCCCCTGCCTCTTCAGATCTTCCTCGCGCTTGGTTTCCTGTTCAATTTCCTTCTGGACGTAAAGGGAAGCACGGCCTTTGTCTTTCCCTTTCCTGCCTGGGCCAGGAGATGTGTGAATGTTGAAGACAGGCTTGGTCTGGATCTCTACCAGCTCGCTGCCAGAAGTCAGCCGCTGGATCCCCCTCTCCTTCCAGAGGTTCTCCTCCCTCTCCATTGCCATGCGGATCTCTCGCTCGATGGGTGTCTCATTGCTGACCCTCGTCTCCTTGCCCAGCCCGTTGCTGCTGGCCCTCAGATCCACATTGAAGGTCTCGTTGGAGGTACTTCCATCGCTGGCATAGCCTGCAGTGGCTTCAGTATACATCTCACCCAAGCCAGAGTCCAGGTCTTCTCTGGACCATGCTTTGGTCAGGATGGACGTCTTCCCGATGGGATACGACCTTTCCATGTGAGCCTTTCTGGGAGCATAAACTTCCTCTTTCTGAGGTGTCTTGTATGAGGACACACCATAAACCTGGTAAACGCTCTTGTCTGGCCTGCTCTGGCTTGATGCACCAGCACTGCCTCTTGTAACCTTTGTGGCCATCTCAGGGCTGTACCACTCTTCCCTGGAGACTTTTGTCACTGACTCTGGCCTTGGGGACATGGCCTGCTGCCCTGGGCTGAAAAGTGAGCTTGGGTTGGTCTTCTCCAGCATCAGGAACTGCTGCCGAGCCGCAGAGAAGTTGATCTGCTCCGTGTCGATATTCTCAGGGTCAACGGGTGTCACAGCCCTGCCCGGGGAAGGTTTGTCAAACCAGATGGCAAAGCTGGTGGGGACACTGCCTGTTTGCCTGCCTTCACCCTGGCTGCCCACGCCGGTGCTGATGTAGCTCAGCTCATCCACGGAGCTCCACCTCTCTGCAATGGTGGAGCTCTTCCTCATCACCTGGCTCCGGATGACTTCTTTCCTCTCATCTTCGAGCTCCCTGGCTTTCTTGGGTGAGATGCTGGGTGGAGGGACCCTGTACAGGTCTTGCTCCTCATCATCATAGAGCTTCGAGGGTTTCCTCTCGCCCTTGTAAGCCCGGAGGTCATACAGGCTTCCCGATCTCACCACCTCTAGCTTGGACTCCCTGTCTGGGGATGGGGTCCAGACATCTCTTCCATCCTCCAGGAAATATGAGGGTGACTGGGACCTCCTCTTCCAGCTGTAGCCATTTTCCACCCTCTGAGTACTGCGTTGAGTGGAGCCAAACACGTCATCATCACTGTTGGCCCTCAGATCTGACAACGAGTCGTGCCTGTGTGAGGTCTGTGGGAGCTGGAACACCAAGTGCCTGGTGACTCTGTCCATCTCCTGGGAAGAGTCACCCGTCTGCCAGCCTTGTCCCTGACAGGGGCCACTGCTCAGCTTCGAGGTCACCCTCAGAGTCCCAGTTGAGTGGAGGCCAAGGGTCTGGACCTGGCTGGCGCTGCAAGCAGGAAGGGAGAGCAGCCATTAAGAGCAGCAGGAGGAACAGAGGTTGGGGTGCAGCCCCTCTCCCAGCCTGGTGCCACTGTCCACAGCAGGGGACAGACACTGTCACACTAACCTGCCCCATGTGCAGCAAGAGCAGACAGAGCACAAAGCACTGTTCTTAATAGGAACTGCCACAGAGCCCAGAACCCTGTCCCACCTCTCCCCCAGCCTGGCAGGGTTCTGAAGGAGCACAGCCAAACCTGCCACAGGCAGCCAGTGCTGCCTGCACCACCAAAGGCAGCAAAGCCTCAGCCACAAGCTCCTGGTGATGCCACGTCCAGCTCAGCACCGATCCAGGCATGGACAGCCTTGGGCCTCTCCACGTGCACAGAGCAGGGAGGGACCTCAGAGCTGGGCAGCACTGGCTGAGAGAGGTGGTGCCAGTGCCTGGGCCACCCCTGCCTGGAATATCTCCTGAGGCGTTTACAGGAAGAGCTTCCAAATAGTCCAGTTCTAGAAACAGTGGGGTCATAAAAATGGTTTCATGGCTCATAAAACGAGGGGACTTTAACCCCCCCTGGCACACAGGGCAGGAGTGAATGGCCCCAAACTTGGGGTCATTCCTCCAGTGCTGGCTGGGCCAGAGCTGGCTGGGACAGCTGGTGCCAGACAGGGAGGGGCAGCACAGGTGGGTCAGCATGAGACAGCAACTGTCACCATATCACAGATGCCATCCTTGGCTCTAGAACTGGTGACATACATGTCACCTGTGGACAAGCTGGGTGTGCCTGAAGCTGGCAGCACGTCCTGTGCCACTATTTGCCAAGGCATAGCCACGGCTTTGCTGTCACCTGTCACCACTCCTGGCTGGGCTCCTGTGAGCCCCAGCAGGTCAGGGTGTGTCACCACTGGGCACTGCTCCCGGGCACTCATGGGCTTCGGGGAACACGCAGCAAAATGGGAGCAAGGCCACGGTGATGGCAGGGGCAGCCCAGAGCCTGGGGGCCACGGTACTGGCAAGCACAGCTCAGGGTGAGGCTCCCCAGGTGGAGGGAGGTGCCCGGTGTTCCCTGCATCCGGAGCATCCTGGCTCATCCTCCGGGATGAGAGCTCTCTGTTTGTGCCTCCTTCCTGCAGCAATACAGGTGACTGAGCTCCCCCTGCTCACCTCCAGCCCTCCTGGGATGCACAATCCTCCCACAAAGCGAGCAGGAGTGGGCCGCAGCCAGGAGCTCTTTAAACCCCTCCTAGGGCAGGAGCAAGTGGGTCTCATTAGCTGGGACATCCTGGCCAGCCCCAGGCGATGCCTCACCGCTGGAACTGCTGCCCAGCCCTGTGCCCAGCCCCGGTGGCTCAGCCTCCCTCCCTGAAGTTCTGCCCGGCTGAATTTCCCTGTTAATTCTCCTAGCTGTGATTCACTCTTGCTCTTTATTGCCCCCAATGACCTGAATAATGCAAACCATCTGTCCACGCCTCTTACCATGTTTGGGGGGGACGAAGTCCCGGCTGGAAGGGGACCCCTCACCGGGGAGCGCTGGCGGCCGGCACAGGAGGGGAGCAGGGACAGGGAAACCAGCTGGGCTCTTATCAGGGCTCCCGGCCGGCTCCACGCAAGCGGAACAGCCCCTCCCAGGGCTGCACCCAAAACATTTACCTCCCTCAGCTCCGTCTGGTGCCCTGGGACTGCGGGGAATTGGGGGTCCTGGGCTTGTCCCCCCGTGCTGGGCTGCCCCGGCCCAGCCCAGCACCACAGGAGGTGCTGGGCATAGCAGCATCCACAAGTCTGGCCCGGTATCCCCGCCATAAGGAGACACCTGAGGCACTTTTCAGGGTCCCCCCAGCGCGGGGGTTCTGCACAGGGCTGCAGAGCTGCATTGCACGCACCCTGCACCCACCCTGAGCCAAGGGCTGCCCCCAGGCCGGCTGATGCCCACAAACATCCCAGCACGTGGCCGGTGTCCCTCTGCTGCCCACCCCAAACAGCGCCAGCCCTCGCTGCAAACCCTCACTGCCACCATCCCTGCAGGGGCACCTCCAAGGCCAGGGGGACACAGCATCCCCCCAGTGCCTGGTGCTGCCCCTCCGGCCGACCACGCTGCACTTACTGTCCAGGGAGCTGTCAGGGCAGGGGTCCCCATGCTCCGGGGAGGCCACACGGGACACCCAGCTCAGCTGCGTCTGCCGGGGCGTGGCCGGGGTGGCAGCGGTGGGGTGTGGGGGTGGTATGGCTGTGAGGCCCCGATAAGCTCAGCAGCAAGGAGTTGTGGGGAATTCCAAGAACCACGTCGGGCTCAGTGCTCTGTCCCCAAATTCCTGTGCTGCTGTCACCCTGCTGCAGATGGTCCCATGCCCAGGGGGATGCCCTTGGACCCGATCTGTGGCACTCACTGATGCCCCGACACACCAATGTGCCAACACAGCCATGTGCCAATGCACTAACGTGCCCATGCCTCAATATACTGGCGCAATGCTGTGGCCATGCAGCCACAGATCTTCCTCCAGGAGCTTTCTGCCGCTCCATGAACGCAGCTACGGCACTGAGAAGCCCTGAAGCTACGGTGAGAGCCTGGATGTCCGGCTCTCCCCACACCCTGTGCCCCAGGGTAGCTGTTAGCCCCGGGCGGGGCGCGGCAGAGGAGCTCTGAGCGAATGTGCCAGGAGGAGCTCAGGCTCTCCTGTCACACCACGGGGCCTCCCCGGCGCGGCTGCCGATAACCCCGTGTTTGCACAGGCGGGTGCCCTCGCTGCCACGGCAGCCCTGGCACCGACAGCCCCAGCTTCTCGCAGCAGGGCAGCTCCCTCCTTCCCTGGGGACCTTGCTCCTGGTCTGGATACTTCCAGCACGTGCCAGGACAAGGGCAGGACCGTGGCACAGTGTCCTTGGTGCCCTCGGTGCCTGGATGTGGCTGGATCCCAGTGGAGTGGGCAACATTGCCGGTGCCCAGAGCTGCCCTCCTGCCTGGCACAGGGTGTCACAGCCGAGCTGTGCCAGGACGCTCAGCCCTGCGCTGCACCGGCGGCTGGGGCAGGGCATCCCTGTCCTCATCCTCTCTGCACCCCGCTGGAGCCCACTCCCGCCAAGAGCCCATTCCAGCCCCTCTGCTGCCCGAGCATGGCACTGGTGTCAGACAGACCCCAGCTTGCCCCAGCTGCAGGTGCTGGGGATCCCACTTACCCCCTGTCCAGCCTCTTGGTGCCCCGTTCCCGCTCAGGGCTGGCACTGGCTGGCCTGGGGACGCTGGTGCGCTGCAGCTGCCAGGCTGTTCTGCGTTTCCGGGCAGGTGAGTGGAGCCTGTTTTACCGTGGGGCTGAGCCAAAGTCCACAGGGGATGCCAAGGAGCCAGGAGCACTCCACGCCCACCACAGGGCGTGTGCTGGCACCTGGGCTGGCATCGGGCAGGGTCAGGGCCCCACTGCCCGAGGAAAGAGCCATGCAATGCTGGCCCTGGGCAGAAGAAGGACCTGCATCAGCCTGGGGACGGACAGAGACTCACAACCAGGTGGTGATGGGACCTGGGGGGTCCTGACCCCCAGTGTTGCCCCTTGGGACAACCAGGAATCTGGGCTGCCATGTCCCCTTTACCTGGGCAGCACCACCCTTCATCCCTTTCCTCCCAGCATCCTGGTTCCCACATACCTCTTCCTCCCCACATCCTCTGCCCATACAACGAAGGGGCAGCAGAGACCATCCCTAGTATCCCCATCCCAACACTTCCATCCTCATCGTCCCAGGATCCCCAGCCCAGCCCAACCCAGCCCAGCACAGCCCAGACCAGCCCAGCCCAGCCCAGCCTGGAGCAGACCATCGGTGGCTCCAGGCTGGTTGTTCACACAGTTTATTTGCTCGGTTTGGGTGTTTTACAAACAACGGGGTGGGGGGGATGGGATGGGGAAGGGAAGGGAATTCAAACGGCTTCGGCACAAGTGAAAAGCTCAGGGGCACGGGAAGTGCACTTCAGCAGAGCCGGGCAGGGGACATGGGGGATGTGGGACGGGGTGGGGACGATGCCAGGCCCACCGCCCCTTCCTCTCACACCCCAGCCCCGGCCCGGGGGCCTGGTCCTGCTCCCCGCTGCCCCAGGGGCCGGATCAGGCTGGGGGTCAAAGCCAACCGAGGGGCAGGGGGTGCCGAGGAGGGTAGGGGGGATTGCAGGGCCCAGGGTGGGATGGGGTGGGTGGTGTTGGCCCCTGACATGGGGTGGCAAGAGGTGACATTCCCCCCAGGACTATGGGGGCAGATGCCCTGTGGCACCCAGCCCGAGCCCTGCTCTGCAGCAATGGGGCTCCAGCGATGCCCAGCAGTGGAAGGGGCAGGAGAGGCCCCCCTTTCCTCCAGCAGTGCCATCCCAACCCCCGTCCTCCTTCCCCAGCTCTGCCTCTCCCAGGGGCTGTGGGTGCCTGGCTGGGGCTCTGGACTGGGGTGGCACCACGAGCCCCCATTCCAGCCCTGCAATGACTCTGTTGGGGGGAAAACTGCAGCCTGGGTGGTAACTGGGGGGCAGCTGGGATGTGACAGGGATGGGACAGGGGTGTCACTGCTCACACAAGGGAATGCGGGGGAAGGAAGGCCTTGGGGAGCTGAGCCCCATCCCTGGCTGCTCTATCACCAGTGTCCTGGTGGGCTGGGCAGTGTGGATGCTGCTCCACACATTTTGGGGGATGCCTGGGGACTTGCCCAGCCTCACAGCAGCAGGAACCCTCTCACACTCAGACAAGGATCCCTACACTGGCTGGTGGCTGCACCCTGCCCAATGCTCCTGGACAAGTGTCTGGGCACTGCCAGCCCAGCTGCTGCGGGTCAGGGGCAGCTGATGTGGGCACTGGGTGCCAAAAGCCACAGGGCCCCCCTGCCTGCCCCAGTTGGTCTCAGTGGGGAGGAAACGCTGGTGCTGGTGGTGAAATCCCCACTGAAGGGCTGGGGTGCAGGTTGGGGCAGCAGGGAGGCTGCCCTCTGTGGGACACCAGACCCCTGGCAGCTCCCAGTGCCAGTACTGGGGTCAACTGGGCTGCCCCACTGCCCTGGGGGACCCAACGCTGAAGCCCAGGACCCCAGAATGTGGCTCTGCGAAGCTGCTGCTGCTGAGCTGTGGAGGCAGGAAGGGGACAGGATGCTTGGCCACACTCCTGCTGCCATGAGGAAGCAGGGGACCCCCCCCATTCCTGTCCTACGAGGCTGGGCCCCCCCCAGGACCCCCTCCCTCGCTGCCTTTGCCCCAGGAGGACACAGGCACTGGCCACAGCACAGTCCAGCCCCATCGGCTGGCAAAGCCCAGTGGCACCAGCCAGCAGCCAAGACAGAGGAATGGCTGTCACTGCCAGCACCAGAGTGAGAAACTCCAACACGTGGAGCTGAGCCCAGGAGGAGCAGAGCCAGCCTGGGGACAGGCTGGGTTGACCCTGCAGGAGCCCCACCTGGCCCCTGCCGAGTATCAGGGAGGAGACACTGCCCTCGATGCCCTTCCCTCGCCTGGACATGCTCCGTCCTTGAGGGCTTGGGGACCCTGGAACCGCAGGGATGAGGACATGAGGTGGTGGAGCAGAGATGTCCATGGCCAGCCAGGGGGGAACAGACCCAGGCCTTTCCCCACTGGAGAAGCGGATGATGGAGACACAGAAGGAGGGGCCGGCATGGGGCTGGGTCCGACGCCCACCGTGGGCTGGGCCAAGAGCGGGTCCCACTGGTGCCGGCTCCCAGGGAGTCATCTACGGACACAGTGTCGTCCTCCGATCCCCTGCCCGGCGGCTCCATCCTCTGACGGCAGGTGGGACAATGTCGGCGACAGAGGGAAAGGCCCCGGTGTCGGCAGCAGGTGGGGATGAGGCCGGGCCGTGGTGGGGTGGGTGCACTGTGGGGCAAGGGGGGTCACTAATAAATACCACAGGCAGCGCTGGTGGGGGGCGGCGCGGGGCTGGCATCGGGCAGATGGGGCGAGCGTTGCCATGGCCGCCGCTCACTGCTGCCCGCTGCGGCCCCATTGGCACCACGTTGGATCTCCCCGGTTCTGCAGAAAGAGGGTCTGTGTCCGGTGGGTGGGAAGCCCGGTGTGCCGGGCCTGGCGAGCAGGGGCCGGGGTGGAGGGGGCTCGGCGGGGGCTCACATCACCGTGCAGCACTTGCAGCGCTGCTTCTTCACGTCTGTCTCCTGCTCGGCCTCCTTGGCATCTGTGGCGTTGGCACCCGGCTTCTGCCCGCCCGCACCCTCCTCGCCCAGCGGCTGGGCAGCCGCCGGCTCCAGTGCGGTGCCGTTGGGCGGTGTGTGGTCCTTGTGTGCCGGCTCCGGCTTGCTCTCGGCATCCTCAATCACCACCAGCTCTGCCTTGATGGTGCCCTCCAGCCCCAGCACCTTCTTGGTCTCGTTCTCATCCTCCACGTTCTGGTAGCCCATGAAGATCATGGTGACAGGCTGCTCCCGGCTGGGCTCCGTCCCCTCACCTGCTGGCACCGTGCCGCTCTCCCGCGGCTTCGCTTGCAGCCCCGTGATCTCCCGCCGTGGCGTCGGCTTCTGGCTGCCCGGGGCGCTGCCACCCCCCTCGCCCGCCTTGGCCGGGGTCTGGCGCCCGGCAGCTTCGCTCAGGGTGGCCTCATCTGCCTTGTGCAGGAGCTCGTCGACCTCGGAGGAGCTGAGGGGGTGGGCCCCGTTCTGCAGGGCCCCGTCCTCGGCGCTCACTGCGTGCACCACTGTGGGGACAAGAGGAGGGAGCGTGAGGGGGGCTCAGGATGGGGGCCCAAGATGACCTGGCAAAGCTTGTGCTGGCATGACCCACTCAGGCCCAGCTCTTGTGTGGCCAGGGAGCAGCCCCTTCCCCCTCCAAAGGTCCTGCCACTGAGGTTGGGACCCCATACAACATCCCAACCCTCCCCTCAGCAGAGCTGTGGCCAGACCCCCTCTCATCACCTGGTTCCTGCCTGACAGCAGCCAGGGAGACTGAAATAAAAGCCCAACTCGAGGAGCTGTTCCCAAAGCCTCAGGCACGGCGAGCCCTGCAGGAGCTGTGACCGTTTGCCAGGCCACCGACAGCCAGCCAAGCTGCTCGTGGTGGGACAGTGTCTGCTGGCACCTGGCTCAGCCAGAGCTGATGTGACTTTGCGGCAGATCACCATTGCCACCTCTGAGACCCCAGTGATGCTCGGCTGTTGCTGCCCCACCACATTTCCACCACCTCCACCAGGACCATTGCACCCAGTGGCCCTGTGCCCAAAGGAGTTGGGGCTTTCCCAACCCCACATGCTGTGCTGTCTGCTCGTGGCACAGGAGACAGAGATGTGCGTCATGGCCAGAGCAGCCAAGGGCTTGTTTTGTTTTCCACTTGACCCGGGGAATGGAGCGATGGTCAGTGCAACTGCCTCAGTGGGCAACCAGTGAGTGAGGGACAGTGACCAGCCTGGCAGGGCCAGCATGGCCATGACCACAGGAAGGGGGTTGAATGGGAACGCTGTGCTCCGTGTTTTCCTTGGACAGGCAGTCGGTCCACTCAGCCACCACAGTTCCCAGTAAGACGCCCCAATTCCACGGCTGGTCCTTGCCATCAGGATGGTGACTTGGGTTTCACCAGACCCTTTGGAGCAGGTTCCCAGATGTTCCCAAAAGCAGAAGCTGAAGACAGGGACCAGTCCCTGCTGCTGTGCTTCCACCATACATGGCAGCCACGCTGCCTGCTGCAGGACAGACCAATGTGGTGCTTGTGCCACATTCCCTGCCTGTGGGACAGGCTCCCGAGTCTTAGACACAACAGATCCTCTTTTCTGCTCTCCAGTGGTGCAGGGTCACGAAGTGCAAACCAGGGCTGGCCCATCCACACCATGCTGCCAGGATGATCCTGCCATCCACTGGACTGGGGCAGGTAAGCGATTGCCCTCAGAGAGCTGGTAAGGCTGTCAGGAGCAGCCCCCACACTTCCTCACCCTGCTGGGTGCCCGCTGGGATGTTCAGGTGGCCGCTCCCTTGTCCCCTGCCCTTGGCTCCTGCCACTGGCCAGCGGTGCAGGCTGGCCCGTACCTTTCAGCTCATCCTCGTACACTTTGACCCCCTGCAGACAGTGGTTTTGGGGGAGCATGGTGGTGCTGGACAGGACCTTGGTCTCCCCAGTCACTCTGTCCTTCTCCACTGTGATCTCCACCGAGTACATGGCTGGGACACAAAGAGGACAGCGCACGTTACGGCGGCCCCAGCCCTCCCTGTCCCTTGCTCTGCAGCTGGCAGTGGGACGGCGCGTGGCAGCAGCGCTGTGGTGCTCAGCAGGGCTCAGTGGTGCTCAGCGGTGCTCAGCAGGGCTCAGCGGTGTTAGCAAGGCGACAGCGAGGAGCGGTGAATGGCAGAGGCGGGTGCGACATCCCTGGCACATCCCTCCTCCCGGGACCCGTGGGACTGTTGTCATCCTGGTGCTGCTGGCATTGCCTTACCTCCACGGGTGCTGTGGTTCTTGGGCTGAGCCATGTCCATCTGTCCAGCCAGTGAGCGGTGCTGGCCATGGGGCGTGGGCTGGGGGCCAGGTTCATGCTCACAGAGGTGCAACCCCCACTGATGGTGCTGATGCTGGGACAGCCCCTCTGCCCCCATAGGATGGGCAATCCTTGGCATCTCTCCTTCCACTCCCGGCCAGTCCCTGCCAGCAGCGGGGTCCCCTCAGCCCTCCGTGTGGTACTTTGCTCCAAGGATCCCAGGATGGGCTCTGCCTCATGCTGGTGCCATGGTCTGGTCTGAGCCATTTCCTCAAACCAGAGCAAACCCCTCCAGCAGCAGAGCTGGCTGCAGCCCCCCAAGCTCAGGCAGCTTGGCCCCATGTGCCCCGTAGCTCCCTGTGGCAACTGGCCCCAAGGCCACGCACAGGCTCAGCCATGCTGGCAGCTGACACTCCACTCCCTCGCCCCTGCGCAGAGAAGCTGCAAACAGAGCGGGAAGGATGAAACTGGAGCAGAGATATGGAACGGGGCTGAGGTGGAGGGGTCCTGAGCCACCTGAGCCACGAACCAACTGTGGGGTGGAAGCAAAACCAAACCCTGTGATTGCAATGATGGATGTTCTCTGCCCTGGGCTTGGAAAGGCATCGAGCGGCACGGCGGGGAGCGGCTGTGGTGGCAGCGAGCCGAGGGCGGTGCGGAAGGGAGGGGGAAGCAGCCTGGAAGGAGCGCTCCTCCCAGAGCAGTGGGCACCTACCCGCCTTCATCATGTCAGTGCCTTCTACTGCCTTCATGGGGCTGCTGGAGACCCTCTTGTCGGCTCGAGATGGAGAGGAGACGCGACCGCCTGAGCCAAAACGATCGCCTGGTCATGCGTGTGCCCATGGGTCAGGCCCCAGGGAGGGCAGCATGTCCCCCCATGGCTGGTGCCTGGGACGGGCTCCCCCGCCACAGGGCACCACTGCCTGGGGGGGGACATGGGAACAGGGCTCTTGTCTGGCTCTCCCCACCCATCTGGCCCCAGCCTCAGGGCAGCAGGAAGGAACGGTTGACGCTGAACCACGACTGAGGGGATCAGGATTCACCTACCCTTAACTGTGCCCAGGGGACTCTGCAAAACAAAAGGGAGAGGTTATAGGAGCTGCTGGGACCCACCACGGACCCACTGCCCGCACACCCACCACCCACACACCCCTCCCCACCAGGGCCAGGGACCCCAACTCCACTGCTGGCAGCCCTGCCCACAGCCAGCAGCCGTGCCCACCTTCTGCGCATTGGGGACGGCCTCAGCCTTCTCCTCCTTGGCTGCTTCTGCCAGGTTCTCCCTGGTCGAAGCCACTGAGCTGCTGTTCTCCAGTGTCTCCAGCTCCTTCTCCAGCCTGCAGGGAGAGATGGGGCTAAGAGGCCGAGGGGAGCTGCAGTACAGGCAGTGTGGGACAGGTAGCTGTGGTGCAGGCAGCCACAGCAGACCTGTGAACACAGGCCAGCAACACAGTACAGGGGAGAGGGGAGGCACAAACTGTCCGCTGGGCTCACGAGGTACAGGGATAGACCGACTCTGGCATGGCTGTCACTGTCTCTTTGCAGGGGGAAAGCCAACAGGCCCAGCACCAAATGGATGGCAGAGACCCCACCGCGGGCACTGGGCAGGGGGACCAACCCCCACGTGCACTTGTGGTCCCTCACTTGGTGGCCAGAGTGAGGCTGCTCTGTCATCGTTCTGCTCCCACATGTGTTGCCCAAATCCTGGTTGAGCTTTCCACGAGGGAAGCATCTGTTCCCAGCCACCAGGCTGGCAGCACTGCCCCACTGGGATGCAGCAGAAGTCCAGGGAGTCCCCATGGACTGGCGCGGCGGCAGCTGCCCCCGGCAGAGCTCCCCCGGGCTCCTCACACGGCGCCGGCGGAGGAATGCACCGCGCCATTAGCCGGACACAAAGGCCCCTTCGTGCCTGACCCCTCTCTGCACCGATGCTCGGTAATTAGCGGCACCACCGTGACTGATTGCATTCCTGCTGCGCTGCCGGGACACCTCCGAGCCGGGGCCCCCGCCTTTGGCTGCTCAGGGGCAAGGGGGCTGGGCAGGGGCTGAGGCATCTCCCTCTCAACCTCCCCAGCTGCCCTTCCCAAGAGCTGAGCCACCACGATGGGGACAGAAATTGCACCCTGCCATCAAGGGTGCTGGGCACCAAGCAGCCCCCGGAGATCCCGGCCCAAGGCCCCCACCCTGTGGCTCCCACTGATACACGATGCAGAGGCAGAGCAGCGCTGGGGATGTCCATGCTCAAAGGGGCCGCAGGGCTGGATGGGCTCCGGGTCTGGCTTCAGCCCCCGGACAAAAGCTGGCAAGAACCAGGCAGGGTTCAGGGCCCAGGGTGAGCCCTGGCAGCACCCTGGTCACCCCCTCTCCCAGCAGCTCCGAGCTCAGCATACCCTGCCTTGTGCCCAGCACATGGGATCCAGCTGAATCTCAGCACCTGCCTGCCCAGGGGTCTCTGGAGGGACACCGGTGCTCACTAACTGCACCCCAACATCTAACACCACACTGGCCCCGTTACCTTTGGATGGTTTCCTCCAGCTCCTTGGTCTTCACCTCATCCTCCTGCATCTGTTTCTTCATGGCCTCTTCCTCCTCGGTGGCAGAGGCCGGGGCCCCCTCCAGGAGCCATCTCTCCCGCAGAGCCTTGGACTGGGGAGCAGAAGGGGGTCACAGTCCTGCCCTCCCCAGCCGGGGTCTCCCGGCGCAGACGCAGCCTTGGGGTCGTGGGGGATCCTCACCTTGAGATGCTGCAGCTGCCGCCTGTCATCCTCGAGCTGCCGCCTTTTGTTCTCAATCTCTGTCTGACGCTTTCGCTTCTCCTGGAGGGACGGGAGCAGCGGAGCCAGGGTCGGTATGGGGAGGGGATGGGTGCCGGGCATCGCCGGGCAGGGAGGAGTGGGATCAAGGGGCTGCCCTCAGGGATCGAGGCTTCGAGACCAGCCTTGGGAACACCCCACAGCAAGCCTGGTATCACGTCCCTGCCCTCTCTGGGACAAACTGAGGCACTGAGGGTGTAGAGAAATTGGGGCAGAGCCTGGGCTCTGTTCACCATCTCAAAATGTCACCTTCCCCTCAGCTGGCCCCACTGAGCGAGCTGCCAGCGCGGGGGAAACAACCCCCGCGGCCTCTACCTCACCCCCCCCCCCCCCCCCCCCCCCCCGCCACCCATCCTGGGGCTGCTCCAGATCATTTCAGCAGAGTCAGACCCAGCCCAGACACGTCACCCGGCGCTTTCTCCTCTGGTCCAGAACAATTTGCCCTTTGTGCAGCAGAGATCGGCCAGTTGCCGGCTGGGCTGGGCAGTGGGGCTGCTGTGAGGCAGAAGTGGGCAGGGGGCTGCCATGGGGCAGCAGTGAGTTCAACCAACCCTGTGCCCTGCTCTGTGCTGGGAGGGGTTGCTCAGCCCAACCCCGACTGCTCACTAATTAATGCAATTACTAGTGCCCATGACAGGAATGGCTGGATAACACCATCCTCAGCCCTTCCTGGGGAAGGAGGGGGGGGAATCATCACTCATTTCCCTCACTTGGGGCTCGTCAAGGCACTGCTTCGTTAATTAAACCTCCCAGCTGCCTGTTGCTTGCTCTGTCCCTGTTTCAACCATGCAGCCAAGTCATGCTGGCTCTGACACCCCAGGAAGAGCCACCACAGGGACACACTGGCATGGACCATTCTGAGTCCTTGCTCAGCTGCTGGAGACCCCTGGTCTGGAGCTGAGCACCTACACCAGCTCGCCTGCACCTGCACCCTCCTCCCTGCTGGTGTCTGCCCTGTGTGCTGCTGCAGGTGACAGCACGGGGATACGGGGACGCTGGCCTGAGCAGGGACTCACCGCGATGGCCTGCAGCCTCTCCTGCTGAAGGGTGCTGGCCTCCACGACCCTGCAGAGAGCAGAGAGCAGCAGTGAGGAGTGGCACCAGCGGCAGGTGACCGGGACAGTGTGCAACCAGCACCCAGACGCTGTGGCACACGGACAAAGGGTGAACTCTTCCTTTCCACCAGCTGTTTCCTCCTCACTTCCCTGGAGCCAAGCACCCCTCGCCTGTACAGCTCCTCCAGGCACCCCTTGACCCCTGTCCTGCGCAAATCCCCCAAGACAGACACCTTGCCCAGCACCCGGAGGACTCCTCTCATCCGAACCCACTCGTGCCATGGCGCAGATGGAAACGGTGACCACGGAGGGGCTGGAGCGGGACGTTTCTGGCCGCTCTTGCATTCCAATCTGGCTCACGCTTTCCATTCCAAGCCCATTTCTTGGCTGCTGACACCTTTCCCGGACAGCGACCTTTCCGGTCTGCGCACACAGGCACACGCAGGCACATGTGCACGGACGCACTCAGACACACACATGACAACAGACTCTGCTCCCGACGGCATCTGTGTTCTGGGCCCAGCACCTGCCTCTGCAGCACGGGCTGCCACGGCTGTGCTGGAGATGCTGCCAGTGGCAGCGGCCTCTCTGGCCCCAGCACAGCTCTCCCAGTGTGCCCACCCCCGGAGTGCTGCAAGGAAGGGTTATCCCTCATCCCCACAGCCACCTGCCCACGTACCCACCATCCTGTGTCCCCATGGTGTGGTGACCCAGGCCAGTCCAACAAGCAGCACAGCCCGCACTTTCCAGCAAGAGCCCCCGTGCCGCCGAGCACCAGGTGCAGGTTCAGCGCTGGGAGCCACAGAGGGGCCGGGGTGGCTGGCGGGGCCGGCTGGGACCAGGATGCTCCAGCGCCACAGGAGCTGCTGGCTGCTCGCCAGACGGTGCTAACGAAGTGCTTAGCTGTGGCAGTAATTAGGGTGGGAGGCACTGAGGTATTGTCAGGCAATGGATCATCTCCACTTGCTTCCTAGAGCAAGGGACAGAGGTGGACTCTGCGCTCCCTGCAAGGGAGTTTGCAAAATGTGGTTTTACACACAGGGTGGGCTTGGGGTGCTGAGCCCCCCACATAACACCCTGGGCTCTGATCTCACCTGCCAGCCACACGTATGTGCCCTCACACGGGCTCCCCACTGGCTTTGCCACAACTCAAACGGGCTCTGCAGGGTGAGAGAAGCCCCTGCCCCCGCCTGCTCCCTCCTCAAAGCCAGCAATTAACTGGGAGCTGCTCAGAGCTGTCGTCCTCCCCTCACCCCGCACCCCGGGGATCCCTGTGATGCGCAAAATCCAGGCCAGGAAAACAAACGGGGAAGGTGTCGCTTTTGTGGTGGTTATTTTCGTGCTGTTTGCAGCGATGCTGTGACTGTCTCACCGGCGCAGGCGCACGACACCACTTGCACACCCGTGTGTCCCGTGTATCCCTCACCAGCCCCACAGGTCTGGGGCTGCCCTTCATCATGGGCTTCCTCCTGCTCTAGGGCCATAGGTCCCCTCAGTCCAGCCCTTGGCACCCCACACTCACAGGGTGTTGAACTGGGCCCTGCTTCTCTCCTGGATCTTGCCCTGTTCGATGGATCCAAACTTTTACAGCATTCCTGAAACATTCTGTTCTGCTTTTCATCCCTCCTCCATCCTCTTTATTTTCCATTATTTGCTACAGTCTCCACATTCCCAGGTCAGACGCCAGGAATCTTCCTGGCCCAGGGAGAGATGCAAAACAGGCTGGATGCCCCTTGCTGCAATCTCCCAGCCCACTCAGCCTGGGGGCTCTGATCCATTGAGGGGGTCTGAGCAGGGACCACCTCGGCGCCCCCAGTCCCTGCCCACTGGGACTGGGCTATGAGGTGGAGTGGGGGGTCCCGCACTTTCCAACAGCCCCATCCTGCCTGCCATGACCTGTCTCTGGGGGTCGGTGTGATGGGGCCCCGTTGCCGCCGGCCCTGGTGACTGATGGAGGCGGTTCCCTGGCAATGGTTCCCTGGCAACAGTGCCATGGCAACAGCGCTATGGCAACGGGCGAGTGCCGAGGGGATGTGGGGGGATACACGTGGCGGCAGAGGGACCAAGGGGCCCCGCAGGGCTGGGGCACCACTCCCCAGGCCTGGCACACTGGCAGCACTGGCAGGCCAAAGCCGTGGCATCACTGGGGCCTCCCTGAGGGTTCTGGTGCTCCCGATCCATCCTGGGTGCCAGGGAAGGTGATCCTGGGGCCACTGAGCTCCTCAGGAGCCACGAGCCCAGTCAAGGAGCTGGAAGAAAGAGCAGGGACATGGGGGATGATGCCCTGAGTGCTCCCAGCAGCACTCCCCAGACCCAAGGCTGGACCCACACACACGTGTGAGCACACACGCACCCATGCACACACCCGCGCTCTCTCTCGGCTCTCCAGCTCTTTCCAGCCCTGCTGATGCTGCCGTTTCCCACCATCACAAGGGAAGCCCGTGACCTTTTGTCTCCTCCCGCCTGACATGAAACAATAATGTTTATTTGCCTTCCTCTGTTTTTTCCCATTAGCTCATCCAAATGTGCGAAGAGCCGTTTCAAGCTGCTCCTCTGCTCCCCTGACCTCTGCTCCCTCCCCACCCTCTCGGCTCCAAGCTGGGGGAATGCAGGAAAATGCCCTGCACGGGCATCACCCCCGTACCGAGGTGGGGGTGCAGGAGCAGGGTCTGTGATAAAGACAGCAATGGAGGGACCAGCACTGATTTACAGCACCGTTCCCAGGCCAGGAGCCGGGCCCCTTGGCCGGACCCGGAGTGACGCGGCCGTGGGGAGGCTGCAAAGCTCTGTTACAAAGCCATTAACAGCGGGCCAGGATCGAACGCCCCCGATGGCAGGCGCGGGAGGGAGGGGAAAGGAAGGGATGGGAGGGGGCTGCAGCCGCCCCGGGGACTGCCATGCATCGACCATGAAGGCAAATGCATCAGTGGCAGCAGCTCAGCCAGAAATCCGTGAGGCCGATGAGCCGCGTGCCCAGCACAGGGTCCAGACCCTGCTCACGTCCTGGTACGGGGGGGCTGCTCCTGCCCTGCCCCACAGTGTGGCTGCCTCCCCCTACTGCTGCTGCATCACCCCAGCGCACATCCCACACCTTCCCGCGCTCCCACTGCCTTCCCAGTGCTCCCACTGCCTGAGCAGCCCCAGCCATCACCGCTGCCCGGGGAGGGGACAGGGACGGAGGGAGGCGGGGGGAGGAGATGGCAGCCCCAGGCTCCCGAAAACGCAGATGCATTAGAGCAAGCGGAGCTGCCTGATTGATTCTTCGGGCTGAGACGTGGGCTGGGAGTGCCAGGAGAAAATGGATCCCATGAATATTTGATGAACGGAGGCTTGGGGAAGGAGTTTGATTGGAAAATTACAGATCTTTCAAACAATGGTTCAAGGGCCCTCCAAACACTTGGGTTTCTAGCTCCCTTCCAGTTAGAGGAGCAAGGCTCCACCAGGAAACTCCCCCCACAACTCATGAATGAGAGTGGAGCCGGCCACTCCCCACACCCGGGAGCACCAGCCAGCCAAGACGGGCAGTCCTGGTGCTGGCCAGGATGTGGCACCGGTGTCCTGCCACCAGCCATCCTTGGGTTCCTGCTCTTGCGTGGCAGCGTGGCTTTCCCACAGCAGTGCCATGAACACAGGGACACGAGGCTCCAAGGAGCCAGCGGGAACGTGGATCCTGGCATCACCCCTGTGAGCCCCGACATCCGCAGGGAGCTCAGTCCTCGGCGCCAAGCCCAGGGGCTGGGCCCAACCCCCGTCCAGCCGTGCTCTGCCAGGAAACACCTGTCTGGGGCAGGATCCAGCCAGCTCCTCTCCCTCCTCCGGGCTCATCCTTGCTCCTGACAATGGCTCCTGTCTGGGACCTGGGGGCTGCTTGTCTCCGGTTGGAGTGAAGAGACTCAGCAATCTGGCCTGTGCCTCCAGGCCCAGTCCTGGCGCCTCCACTCCATCCTGCCCCAGCACACAGCACCTCCTCGGCTTTCCTCCAGCATCTCTACTACTGGAGCCTCAGCACGGCTCCCAGCACAGCTCCCAGCACAGTTCCAGCCACGTGAACCCCCACTCCCCTGGGGAAAGGGGCTGTTTCTGGCCAGGAAGCAGGAACACCAACACCAGCAGCTTCCCAGGAAACCTGCTCCAGTTTCTCCCGGCAAGGCAGGTCCAGCCGAGAGGCCCCATCTTGCAGCTGAACTCTGAACCCCGTGATCCGCGAGACCCAAGCAGGGCTGGGTGCTGTTGTGGGGCCATCTGTGCTGGAGCTTTATGGCCTCCTCTGGGAGAGCTGGGAAGGGTGACAGTGCCGTCCCTGTGGCCGCACACAGGGACAGGATGGATCTAACCCCTTCTGTTTCCTCGCACGTGGCCAGGCGGCAGCGGGGTCTGGCCTGAGTTTCGCTTCTCCCTGGATGCCAGCAGAGAGCAGGGTCTTGAGTCCCTTCCCAAAGGACTCATGGGTTATTTCTCAGTCAGAAATCTCTCTCCTTCCCCTGGGTGCAACTGTCAGCTTCAGATCAGGATTGGGAAGGCAGGACCAGGACAGCCCTTGCTCCAAGGAGACTCTGAGAGCCAAGGGAAGAGCAGCAACTGAGACAAACCACAAGAGCAGCCAGATGTGAGATGCAGGATCTCCAGCTGCTCACGAGCACTGATAGCAGCGGGAGCAGAGGGCACACGAGCAGCTCTAGTGGAACCAGCACAGCCTTTACCAGAATTGGAAGGTTTCCGCCAAACCTCCCTGGGCACCAGTGGATTGTGGCAGCCAGGACCCTCCTCCAGCCACTGCCCGTGCCAAGGCAAAGCGGGAGCCAAGGCAAAGGCAGCAGTGCCCGCCCCAACACCCGTTGGCTGCCGCAGAGCCAGGCCAACAGCAGGGCAGCAGCTCGCCATGTCCCCAGCTGCCCCAGGACCTTCCTAATCCTCCAGCCCCATGGCCAGGCTCTGGAGCAGAGTGGCTGGGGGGTCACATTGTTTTGCTTTGTGGCTGTGCCCCCCACCCTGGGTCAGTCACAGAGTTTCACTCAAAAGAAAGAGACATTGGCAGGTCCGGTGTATGGAGCTGGTAGGGGAAAGCCTTTGCACCCTGCCATGGGCTCTTTGGCCCTTGCTGGGAGGGTCAGTCCAGAGGGGGTGAATGGCAGCGTGTGGAGCCCATGGGCAGGAGCCACCACCCTGTCCGGCACCATCCCCCACCTCAACTCCAGCCCTAGACGCCTCCACCCCAGGAGAGCCCGAGTCCAGTCCGGCAGCTCCTCACCCCCTCCCCAGGGCACGTCACACCCCTCGGCTCTGCCCTTCCCCTTGCTGCTGCCTTTTGGCAAATCACACACGTTTTCCTCCCCAAAGAGGCTCTTTCCTGCAGGGACTGAGGCACCGTGGAGCTGCCTGAAGCTGTGGCCCTGCCTTGGCCAGCTCTCTGGCCCTTCCAGCAGCACAGGCAGACACTCTGACTCCCCAGTCCCACAGTCACTGCACCCCAATCTCCAAAACATCCCGGCATTCCTGCTGGTGCCCTGAGCTCACTTCCAGCCCCAAATCAGCCAGAGCCCACCCTGGCCCCAGGACACCCCCACCCCACCCCTCACCAGTGCCTCATGGCCTCTTGGGGTGCCCAGGTGGGAGGCAGGCGGTGACGAGAGGGACCTGTTGAGCACCTGTTGTCTCGGTAGCCAGTGGTAAATGACCAGTGCAAGGTGAGGTGCCCACGAGGAGCAGAGAGTGGCAGTCCCCGGGCTGGCTGGGTGCCCAGGAACCCCCAGTGCCAAACCCAGGCGGTGCTGGGGTGTTCACCATGGTGGGGACCAGAGCCACGAGAGGGAAGGAAAGGCCTGAGTGAGACAGGGCCAGCACTGGCTTCCAGCACCTCGGGCAGCCACCCAGCCCTGTGCCCTCCTGGCACCAGCTGCTGGTGTCCCTGGGGGACAAAACCAGCACACGGGCAGGACAGTCCCTGGCCACAAGCCCCTAGTGGCCCCAGCCTGCTCCGGCCTTCCCCCAGCCGCCCGGCTCCAAGCTCCCAGCGACCGGGCAGGGCCCCACCGCAGCACACAAAGGATGAGGCCAGGGTCAGAGAGTGTCCATCTGTCCAGACTTCTCCGGTGGGACGCCGTTCATGAGGAACCCCTGGCCACAGCCGGGTCCCTGGGCAGGGGTTGGGGGTGCAGTGCAGGGAGGGGTCTGCAGCTCTTGCCACCCACTCACCCCACCACAGGCAGCAGCAACAACAGGTTCAAAACACAAAAATAAACGCCCTCCCCACCCCCTGCTTCCTGCACCGCTGCCAGCCCCGACACCCCCCGCACCCTCTGCACCCCCTGCACCCACACCAGGGCCTCTGCTGCTGCCCCTCGAACCGGTGCTCCAGCACCCCACGGCGGGGCAGGGACTGGGGAGGGGCCGCACCTGCTGAGCGGCACTGGGGGAAAGGAGGCCCCGGTATTGGGGTCCCGAGCCCCAGAACTAAGGGGATGGAAGCCCCCGGAATTGGGGTCCTGAGCCCCAGTATCTGGCGGGATGTGAGCCCCCAGTTTTGGGGTCACAAGCCCTGGCATTGGGGGGCTGCGAACCACACCCCCGGTTTTGGGGTCCCAAGCCTCAGCATAGGGGGGATACAAACCTCTAGTATTGGGGTCCTGAATCCCCAGAAGCAGGGGGATGCGAGCCTCCGCTTTTGGGGTGCTCAGTCCCCAGAAGCAGGGGGATATAAGACCCCAGGTTCGGATTCCCCAGCCCCGGCATC
>VZTX01029429.1:8677-20070 GCA_013400915.1 Pardalotus punctatus
GAGGAGCCTGCAGTTCCCCCCTGCTGCCTCCTCTGTAGCCGGTGGTCGAGTGCCTTCTCTGATGACAACATCTGCTCTTACCTCCCCACGCCCAGCTAGCCCTTTTGTCTCTTGCAAAAGAAGTTAATAGTCCTTAAGTATACAGCCATTAGTAACCTATCGCCAGGAATGGGGAAAAATTCCACACCCCTCAACCTCCAACAGTAACAGAACCTCTCTTGCTAGTGTGTTGAAGTGGAAGATACTACAGAAATGGACGTGGCTGTTATGCAATGTCAGCCTTGAGATGTGAACTTAAAATGAAGTCTTCTCAGTCATGCTAAACTTCTCTCTTATAATTCCTTGCTGGGAAACATAGTATACTTTGGGTCCATTATATACTTCAACCATCTTTTTTTGAAAGTGGTCCTACAAATCAAGATGTATTATAGGTGGCTACAAGTAAAAATATATTTTCAAATCTTTTGCTCTGTGGAATTGTGAACATTATAATGAATACAAATGTTCTAACTAAATATTACTCAATATGATGTTCTGTGGATTACGGTAAAAAAAGAAGAAACTTCTGGAAAAGACTATTTTTATCTAAATCTAAATTGTTCAAAGGGAAAATCAGATTCCATAAAAATAAAGCTGAAAACAGAAATGTAAAGTCTGCATTCCTTGTCAAAATAAAAAAGTCTCTCCTCTCATAAACATAGAAGTCAGGCCATCATGGTCATTTATCTTCTGTTGAAAGCAGCAGTTTATCAGCTCTGCTTTGCCCTCTCTGCTTTTTTTTCATTCTATGCAACTAGTTGACTTCCCTAAGGTTTTTCCTGGCCAGTGAAAAAAATAACTTTCATTCTGCTATTTATCTTTAGGCAAGCATTTTTCCATATGAACTTTACTCAGTTCTTATCCTGCACTGCTCATTTCTGAGAATTTTATTTTGCTGTTACAGCACAGAGCACTGAAAAATCTGAACAATTCATTCCATAAGAGTTTATGGGGGCAGCACTATGGCTTTCATCAGAGTGACTGTTCTTCAGCCCCTTTCAGTTAAATTTAGTTTGAATATACTTGCACTGTCAGAACAAAACAGATGTTATAAAGAAATGTTTTGAAATTATTATTTTGCAAAATTTCAATGAAAAATAAATACAGATTAATAAAAATATCACTTAGTGTAAGCCTGTTTAGATATTCTTGGCTAGAACTGGATTCAAATTACAAAGATTCACCAAAAGGGTCTGTGTTTGATTTTAAAATGTGCTATTTTGAAAAACATAGATTCCAAGATAAAAAATGCAAATATTTTTGAATGTATATCACTTAGAAAATAAAGATCTTCAGAGTTAGGATACCAGAGAGATAAAAAAGTATAAAGTTGTCCCAAACATATTATATCTGTATATTTAAGCCCAGATTAAAGTTCGTGCCGCCATCTCAAAGGTCCAAGTAGTTTTTTGCAACATCTCAAAAGGATTCAATTCCTGTTGAGTGGCAGGGCTACTTGAATATGGGGCTGCTACTGAAGTTAGGTTTCCCAGGTAAAACAATGGATTGATGGAATTTGATTGCTCATGGAGGGTAAAAATGGAGTGCTTAACAATGTCTCTGGAAAGGTATGTCCCAAGATCTGAAGAAAAAAAGATCCTGCCTAGAATTTATTTGAAACTGTGCTTTTCTATGCCTTTCAAACAATGTTTTGGGGAACTATTTCAACTGCAAACCAGAATATTATCTTTTGAATTATATGGAATTATAATCATTTACAAGGCAGTTTCATTGGAGGTGTTAAATATAGGTACATATAATTTATTTTTTTTCCATGGAGTGGACTACACAGCAATAACTTAATTAAACAGCTAATCATTGAATCACTTTCACAGCATTCTCCTTCTATCCACCTTCGTCTACTTTGACTGGAAATCTTCCATGCAACATCTGGTGTGTTGAGCCTGGTGAATGCCCCTCTCCTCAAAGTCACTACTAACCCAGTCTGTAATTCCATTCATGGTCATCTGCTTAGGGACAATCATAATGATCAGAAAAAATTATATCAATGCAAGAAGAGGGAACAGGGACATAGTCAGTAGAGAAATAAACTTTCCTTCCAATATTGTCAGTCCTAGTGAATGAAACATTTCCGCTCTATAGCCCATGATTGTTTCTCTCTATATTATAAGGCAAAAACATATTATTCCAGAAGTATTTTTACTACTTTCTTAGCTATAATAATTTTAAAAAAATTAAAATGAAGACAGCAATTTTTCAGAGAAGAAAAATATATCTCAGATACAAAACCAGTCATATACCAGTGCCAGAATTCAGTGACAATAGAAAATTTTTCTGCCTGTTATTCTCACCACTGAAATATGTGGGCATAGCTGCATCACCAGAACAGAAACTCAGATATGTTTAAGCAAAGAATGACCTTTTACTTGATAAATAAGATTTTTTTCCAGCTTCTGAGGCCATTCCTTCTGTCTTTTAAGTTCATTTATAATTTTTCTTTTTTTTATTTCACTATAGAAATTTGTGGGTTTTTGCAGCAAGTATGCTTTTTATCTAAGTCTCTTCCATTACTCTTTGCTGTATCACGTTTCTTATCTCAGCTTCTCTGTTATTCAATACTGGTATAATGTATTATGCCATTTAGAAAGATCATTCAGTCTTTTTATGACTTTTATGTATATGATAAATCACTCTGGATGGCAGTTTTTCCCAGTTCAGAGCAGTGCTCTCTTCCATCTCTGCCTATTTTATTGATAAGGATCACTGGATGAAGAGCTGGCAGAATCTCAATCTGGCTCAAACTGAAATAGTACAAATGAATTCTTCAAAATATAAACTCAACACTGATAATATGTTTTAAAATCTCATTTTCTGTTAAATAACTGAAGAAACATTTAGATTTTTCAAGGAATACACAATCTGGACTATAATATTATTTCATTTCACTACTGTTTTAGAGAAACAATTTTAAGATGATAAAGTTTGCAGAGCTCCCACAAGATGGCTTTGCAGTAATGGTATTTTAAATATTTAGAGGGATAGGATTTAAACACATGTAGGATAAAACAGGCTTTTACTGGTATGAGAAGGTGATCATTCTCACAAAATAGAAAGAAAAAACTTGCAGGAAATTTTTTCATGTAAAACGTTTAAAAACCAGTCTCAGAAGGATGGATGGTCATTTCTACAGTGGCTAGAGGTAGAGTGAGTCATAAAATTATGTGTAACTTTGCTGTGTGTGAAGTTAATTGTACTTTGCCTCATTCTTGCCAAGTGTTATTGAAAGAACCACAGAATTTCTACAGTATATGAAAATATCCTTTACTTTCAGCTCAGTAGAAGTTTAAAATATGCATCACATGGTGAAAAACATTGAATGAAATAACATTTTTATAATGTTCAGAATTTTAAAAATAATTCTGTCTGATAGAAGCAAAAGTATATTTTATTTACCCTTTCTCTCCTGTTTTGTGAAATATTTATTTTAATATGAAGAAACAATTAATTAATAAGAAATATGAGAAGGGTGAACTGGAAAGGAATAAATGAAAAGTATTTAAGATCGTATTTTTCATTTTGCCTTTTCTTTACCTAATTCAAATACCAGGAAGAGATACTTCTCTTCAGTGTACTTCAGCTTAGACTTAAATCTTTTCCCTTTCCTCATACACCAGATTCCAGCAATGATACCGAAAATACAATTACTAATCCAACAAGTGGGAGGTTCTTTCCCTTTTGCCATCTGCTGCCTACGCTGTGTTTGTCACCATAACTTTGTTGAATGTCTGAGCTGGAGGAGACAACGCCATTAGGGAGGTTTCTGGCTGGGCATGGTGATTTCCAGCCTGCTCTCCTGTCCACACTACAAAACCCTCTTCCCTGTGCAGGCACCAGAGAGGAATCAAGTGTTGGAGAACCCAATTGTTCCAGCTTTTGTCAAGAAGTATAAGTGGTTAAGCAGACCTACTTGGGAGCCAAAAAGAATGACCAAATTGTTACTGCTATTTTTAACCAGTGTCAGCAATGAGTCCCACTCATATTTATCACAAAACAGTGATGTCTTCTCACAAAGGTTAAAATAGATGCTGCCACAGTGTGCATTGTATTAATATGCTAACAGTCAGGAGGGAGATAGTTAGGTGGTATGTCAGAGACAAGCCAGAAATACAAGACCATCAACCAAAAAAAAGCCTTGTGAAAAAACAGTGGAAGATGGTGGCATTTGTTGGAAGGAGAGTTTTTGAGAAAATAAAAAGTGTTGCTGTGACACAAGTGTTGTGGTCATTCATAGATTTGCTATAAACTGCAGGCTTATCAGCCACCAGATATTTGCATGTACTATGGTTAATATCTTTTCCAAGGCTCCAGTTAAGCTGTTGGGATGCACATGCTTACCAAAGGATGAATTTTAACTAGAGCCACAGCAGTCTACTTCCCCTTCTTCTTTGTGACAACAAAGGCCTTAAAATTTGGTCATAAATGAATGTGTTGATCCAAGGAAACTGTAAGTGTCTGCCTGGGAAGTGTAAGTACTAGCTAAGCTGAGCCACCTGGAGAGGAGGTCAGCTTTCAGTGTAAGGGCAGGAGAGAGAAACAGTAGCTACTCACCTGGGAATGGTGATGCTGATCAGGGAACAAGGCATGCTTGTGTAAGTCATTAAATCTTATTCCCTCTCAAGCCTAGAGGGCATTAGGTTAAGAAAGTAATCAGAAATACTTGATCCACCATGATTATGTGATGTATAGGTACAGTAGGCAATTACTTGGTGGAGCCACAAGGTCTTCACTTTTTTCTCGTCCTAAGCTCCCCAAAGCCATTTTCCCCTTGTTTCTGTATGCAAATGTATGGAAGAGGGTCATAGCTGGGTAGGGATAGTACATCAATCTTATTATAATCTTTGCTTAATACTGTATTTTAACCCATCCTTCTGATTTCAGAAAGTCCAAACCTACCAACAAAACCTTAGCATGGCAGGTTATCTTGATTAACATGCTTCAGGTTACCTGGCTCTTTTAGAAACTGCAGTCAAAATGGCTTTAGTTTGAACACCAAACCCAGAAGTTTCAATGTTCCAATTTAAACATTTATAGCATTTCAATAATTTCTAACACTATTATTAAACTAATAAATGTTTTAGCAGCTTGAAATATCTCCAGACTTAAAACATAGTGTTAGGTACATATATTACAAACAACAACAACAATAAAGGAGCTGACATGTAGTGAGTTAAATAGAATTAATTTCCTTTCAGTTTCCCAGTGAAATCATAAACCAATCAGACTTTTTTCTCATGTTATATGATACCACCAACCCAAAGTCCCTCAGTGAAATTATTTCCTTGTAAATCATTGCAGTCCATCTATTATGCTCCAAAAATATGACTTTTTTTTAAAAGTGGGTAATATAAAGTGGAAAAAATATGTGCTGCTTCCAATCTCCTGATATCTGCAGGAACCCCTGGGCTGGTCTAAGGCTCACACATTCTAAATACTCAATCACTTTTAAAAGCTGATGGGTATTTATTATAACAGAATATGAAAAACTAATCAGAAAAAAAAAGGAGTGAGAACAAAGCAGAAAGATATAACAAAGATTTTCTTTCTCTAGACATACACTTACATATTTTACCATTAATTAAAGCTTACTTATATGTATTAGTAATCACTAAATATAAAGATAAATATAATTTGTCTCACTGAATATTACAGTGTAGGTGTTCCCATTCTTAATCAGCAACATTAACTTCCAAATTAATTATGGAAAAAAACATCCTGATCTATTCAATCTGGTGAGTGAACCTGCAAAGATTATTAAAATTAAATATTTCCTTTATGGGTGTACTCAATGGACAGTGAAATATATTCCTGTCCTCTTGATTTGAAACAAGAAAATTATTATAATTAATAGTTTAATTTTTTTTATTTTATCAAATTAAAGAAAACATTGGAAAAGAAGATACAGAAAGGAAGGAAGGGTGAAAGTCTACTTTCAGTGCAGCTGAAAGTTGATTCAGCAACATTTCCTTCAACAAACTTTGAAAAATTTTACTACAAATGACAGTTATCTCTGCACATCCTGATGGTCAGTTGGACTCAGAGAACCACTAAGTCATCATGTCAGAACTTCTTTCTGGTTTCTTCTTTAAGGCTGAACTGTGACAGGGATGTAGCAGACTATAGTTCTTGTTCTCTGAAGAAATTTTTGTGAGATTTTTCTCTCCCAACATAACTAAGACTTGCCAGAATGAAAAGTCTGTCATTCTTGCATCCATGTATAACATTTGTGAGTTCTTTGATTTGATTGATACATGCAGCTGTACTTTTTAAATACGGAGGCTAGGGCTTTTTAACTGATAATATAAGGTTGTTTTTGTGACCCAATCAGAAAAGATTTCTTATTGCAAACAATATGTTTTGCTCTGTGCAATGACATATATACAGCACCTCATAAAATAATTTAATATTCTTTGAAGATTTGATAAGAATTATTGGAAGGTAAAGGTTCTCTTATCTTCTTTAGATGCTTTATTAAATTCATGAGAGATAATATTGTCTTCTTGATAACCTGTGTTCATGTTTGTTCCAAAGTTTAATTTCCTAATAATTTGTGAGAATGTGAAGAAAAGTCTGAACAACAAGAATCATTTCCCTTCCTTCCATTGTCACCTCACTGTTATTATCACACTTGGAGCTACACTTTGACGATTTTACTGTTGTCCTCTGGGGAGAGCAGCATGTAGGTGTCTTTTCCCCCAGGGGAAAACTATTAGAATTGTGCCTTAGAAAGTGATGATCTTTCTGGACATGTTATATAGAGAAAGATCCACAGGGAAAAAAAATTCTTCAGCTATTGAGCTGGAATGTAATGCTCTTTCTGAATGATTTTCTCTTCTACTTGAATTGGTAGAAAGGTATTTCCTGAGCACCTGACACATACATCTATATGAAATCCTTTTTTTACAGGCACTACTAAAAGTGATTTTCTAAACAGTTAGAATGCAAAGAGAAAGAATTCTGGATTGCATGCTGGGCATCTTATATTAATTTTTAAGGAGTTTCATGTATTCCACTCAGGCTTTTTGGTATGTCAGAATTTTGGAAATTGAGTATCATGGTTCTCTTAAGTAAGGATTTAAAGTTTCTGTTCATCAAAGCCTAAAGAAATGCTTCTGTATTTCTAATACAGAATATAGGAAAAAAATATTATTTCCAAGTTATTTATGGACCATCAGACTTGTCTAGCTGTGATGTCAATTGGTAAGAGGAACATTAATTTGGCTTAGTGAAGCCAAAAATTTTCATATTACAAAAAACTATGGAATGTCACTGAAAACATGCTGCTTCATTGCTGAGTGAGTAATTTGAACATTGTTTTAAACCTTAATACATTTAAAACACATTTACTAACATTTCTTTTCCTAGGAGTCTGCCTTGTGAATTTCCATTATTTTTTGATTGTCAAACATCCCTCTACCTCATAAATTATTTGCAAGGTGCCTGGTGGTGCAGTTAAAGAGGGCAAACTTGTGTTTCTACTAATGAATTGGTTTCCCTGTAGGGTACAGGAGGAAGTACTTCAGTCTAATGAATGGAAAGTATAAAACTTCAAGAATATTTTTACTGAGAATTACACCACTTTTTACACATGAAGAATAAGAAAGCTGTGGAAAAGGTCCATCCCTGTATGGCTCTACTTGCCTGAGTAACCCCCTCCTCGAAAATGAAACAAAATATGAACACTTTTATCCTGTAAGTGTAAGTGGGAGTAGGCACTATTTGTTTTATATCTGGAAGCATTGAGACATCAGTGGTATCTATTGTTCTGATGCTGAGGTCCTCTGGCTGTACATCTCATTTCAAGCTGTGCTGCTACTGTGGCTGCTGGTAGCTGGAAGGGGAACTGCTGGGGAAAAAAAAAGAAAAAGAAAACAAAAAATCCAGAATAAAGCCATAGGAGAGGGTGTGAGAAAGGTTTCTCAGAATTTTATGCAGGATTTCTTTTAGTTGGTGGGTTGTACTAATTAAGGATAAATTTTCTATGCCTAGATTTAGAAGTAAGACTTGTATCTAGTCTCATGCTCCCAAATGAAAAACAGTATCATTGATAAATGCCTGCTGCTATGATATAACAATTTCACACACACACAGTTTTCCACTGAGGATTCAGTAGCTTCGCTATTTATGTCCCAGCTGGCTTCTATTAAGGCTTTTTTTTTTTTCCCCTCAATGAGTGGCTAACTATCCTCTGCTTTGGGAATTCTGCTTTATGAATAATTTGAAGAAGTCAGTTCCTTAGAATTCACCTGTTTATCAAAGTTAGTCAAGGAATTTTGTTTGAACAACATTCTTGCTGTGACATGTGGTAAATAACTGCATTAATACAGATACATATCACATTAAAAACCCCAAAACCAACAAACAACAACAAAAAAAATCATATTTCTGAGTAATTTTCCCCTGTCTCTTTCCCAGACAGATGCCCAAACTATGGTTTTTTGGTTTTTTTCCTTTTGTTTCCCCTTGGATTGATCAGCCAATAAATCTTAGTTTCCTCTTCTTGTTGTTTAGCACTTTTTCCTACACAACTTAGTTTTCTGTTCTTTCATTTGTTTTATTTTTTTTCTGAGAAACAGCTTGATGCAGAACAGTGTTGCTACTAGGCAAAACTTTGATATTGGTGCAAAGTAAAATGACTTTACATTTATTAGAGAAATATTAGGCATAGGATGCAGTTTAAAAAGTTGCTAAGCAAAGTGTGCACACCACCATAGAACATGCTTTGCTTGTTTTAGAGGCAGAAATCTTGAGGAGTAGCTCCCTCCTTGACAAGAAGACTCAAAGTCAGAAAGAGGTCTTCATAAAAATGGCTAGTAAAGAGTGCAGAAAATAGAAAACAGAAAAGAACAGTTGTCATGGGGTGTGAAGAATTCATTCCTCATTAGTTAGTTAATGAGACAGTTTATTCTGCATATGTAGTGCCATTTCTTTTTTTTGCTTATATGTCAGAAAAACTGTGATTTGTTCTAATAACTCCATGAGCCTAATTTGGGAGTGTGTGATAAGTAATTGTTGTGCATGATAACTCATTGTCTATTCAACAGGGAGTGCTAGAAGCCTACTGAATAAGAAATCCATGATCCTGAATCAATCTTGGATTATCTGTTTATTCAAATTGGCAGATTACTCAAAGTTCTACCCTTCTTTTATGAACTGCGAGGACTAAATACAAGCTAAAAGCCTTCATGAATATATCACATCTTCACAAAGAGAATTGAACAAAGGATAAAATCAAGGGAAGAAGGACGATGTAAACTCTTTAATTATAGGATATTACTGTCAGATATAATGTAGGTAGTAGCTCAAATATATATTTTTTTTAAATAGATATAATAATATGAGAAATTCCAACTCAAGTTTTCAAGGCCAACAAGGCAAAGACATTAGACATCACTTCAGGATGGCCATGTGCTATTTCTTTCTCTTTTTGGTCATCTTCTCTCTGAGGAAGAAGAAAATGTCTGTCAGTTTAGAGGAAGAAATCCAAAGCATCTGAAAGGCACCAGGCAGTAGCTTTAGAACAAGGTTCCAAAAGATAACAATGCTAGGAGCACACAAGAGTTGTGGAAATATTATCAGGAAATACTAGTAGAATGTTTTTGGTTGACTTAAAATAATGAAGGATCTATAGCTGTTTTATGAGGTCAATAAAACTCACCCAATATTCCAAAAATATTTACAGCTCTACTTTTTGTGCAAGTGGTTTTTCACCCCAGTCTCTCCTCCTCCCTTCCTTACACTACAGATATCCAGAGACTTCTGTCCCTAACATGCAAGATTTGATTTCTCCTGCAGCTACTGCTCACACTGGATATACCTCTAGTGTGGAATAGCATAAGGTGCAAAGGTAACTGAGCTAGCCAAGATCTAAGCAAATGCTATACAGCAATTTTTCATCTCACCACCATACATAATTTGCCTTTCTAGGTTGATTTTTAGACAGACTTAATACCTTTCTTTTCAGTTACAGGATTAGACTGAATTTAAACTGTGATGACAACCTCTGCATGTATCTGAGTGGATTTACCACTTCAGGTTTTGACTAGTTTAAGAATTTATGTAATACTCTGTTTCAGTGATACTTTCAGCATGTGATCTATCGCTACAAGAAACAGCAAATCAATTTTGAGGATAACTTGTTTTCAGGCATCTGAGGAGAAGTGAGATTCCATTAACTCCATCAATCACCTCCTGAATTGTTTTTCCCTTAGGAATGGTGAAATAACTTGGTGTCCTGATAGATGTTTAGGGCCAACACAGAGATAAACAGAAGGGAAAACCCAGAACAGAACAATTCTGTGTTCATTATTATTAGAGGAAAAATGACTCATTAGCTTTCTGATCCACACACTTTTTTCTCTCACATTTCTGTTGAGATTAGAGGTCATTTTGGCAGATGCCTTTTGTCAGTTAGAATTCATAATCCAGGATTTTTTAAGCCTATTTTTCTTCTTCATTATTGTTCTCTGGTAGGGAGAGGTTATTCATAACCTCTTCACAATCTACTTGGTCACAGGTGGCTGTCATTGTATGGAGAGAGGAGGGATTCAGAAAAAAGAGTGGTTAGGATGTCTGGAAAACATAGTCCATTCTTAATGAAAAGGCTGCTTCTATTTCTGCATTTCAATGTTATTTTAAAATTACTGCATGGGAGTGGAGAAAGTGATACATAGAGAGACTCTCAAACTGAGGAGAAGCAGCAATGAAAGTGAGTAAAAGAAAAGGAGGATTTCTTCATAATTTCATTTGTTCAGATAGTATCAAAAGAGATTGCTCAAGCAAGAAATAGTATCAGTAGAAAGAAATATTTCTAATAAGGAAAATTTATAGCAATTATCTCAAAAGACTGGAGAGATCATGCTTCCAAGTTTTCTTCCACTGAATTTTATCTTTTTCACTTTGAATTGTTGTTGTGGTTTGACCCTGGCCAAATGCCAGGGACCTGCGACGTCTGCTTTCTATGCTCTCTCCTGCTGCATTTACGCAGAGGAGAGGACTCAAACTAACACAAACACACTGGACTCATGAGTTGAGATGAGGCAGTGATGGGGAGGGGACGCACGAAAAACATGAGCAAACAGGTGAGAGACTTAAGTTGCAAAGTGATTTATTAACCTAACAGAGCTGGAGGATAAATGAGAGGTAAAAATAAGCTCTTAAGACACCATTTCTCTACTCGCCCCCCTTCCCTCTTAAGACACCGTTCCACAGCTCACCCCCTCCCCTCCTTCAAACAACCAGCAGCTCCGGGTGGGGGCAGGGTATGGGGCTTTTTCTTAGTCAGTCCATCACCACAATTCTTCTGCTACAAACACTGTTTCTCTGCTCACCCCTCT
>VZTX01029429.1:20196-61429 GCA_013400915.1 Pardalotus punctatus
TGGACTCCATGGGCTGCAGGGGGACCACCTGCTCCCCCCATGGTCTTCACCATGGCCAGCAGAGGGTTTTCAGCTCCGGCGCCTGCAGCACCTCCTCCCCCACCTTCTCCACTGACCTTGGTGTCTCCATGTTGTTTTCCCTCACATATTTTTATCTTCTCCTGCTCCTCTGGCTACAAAGAAGTGCGTGCACCCATTGTTTTGATTTCTTCTTAAATATGTTTTCACAGAGGCATAACTAACATTTCTACTTGGCCCAGGTTTGGCCAGCAGCATGTCCATCATTTTCAGAGCCAACAGAAAATGGCTCTGCTGGACAGGGTGAAAAAGGTCCAGAACCTTCGCACAGGACACACAGGAGCCGTCTTTGTGCCCCTCCCTACCCACTAGCAAAAACTGGGCCAAGTAAAACCACCACAATTGTATTTTCTCTTGAATGATTTTCTTGCATTTTTCTGATCAATGAAGATTAAATTTTTCAAAGATAAATTTACAATAATTGCAAACAGTTGCTAATTCCAGTAATACAGATAAGATTATACTGTTTGGCTACACTGATAATGCACTCATAAAAGCTTATTTTTTAATACAGTGCCAAGTTTCATGCTATCACTTGATAAGCAGGTGAACACCAGATTTTTTTCTAGGACAAATTTAATATTTTTTGTAATCAGAGAAGTAGAGAGGAATGGACAGTTAAAATTGGTCAATGACTTGTCTATTACTACAGAGCTAAAGATTTTATGAATTATATAATTTGACATATTCCAAGCAAAACACATAATAATTTATAAATCTAGCTTTCTATGTGAAATTAACACCCTTCACCAGAGATTTTGGAAATCCTAGTGAAAAACTGGTTAGGAAGATGGGAATTAATTATTTTTTTTATAATCACCAATTGCTTATTTTACAATGGTATTCTTTTCTACCTATCTCAGCATTCTTGTGGACTCCCTAGTTATGTCGTTTACTTTTCAATCATGATATTACTTTTTTCCCCTTTCAACATAGTCTCATAACATTGTGTTTTGTGTTTCTGCATTTTTTTTTTTCTTAATATGTGTTGCCTCCTGGTTTTTCTTCGATCCTCTTAAGTATCCCACATTGTTCAGTGCTGTACAATACCTCTTTTACCCTGGCAAAACTACTACTGCTCTGCATATGTAAAGAGGAGGATATCAAGAATTGGGAAATAAGGTTACCAAAAAGAAAAACAAAAAGGGAGGCAGTTTATAAAGCTTATTGAACTGAATAAAAAACCATGGAAAACATGGTTAGAAAAAAATACTAATAAAAAGGGGAAACCCTATTGTACATGTACGGAGATACTGAATATGAGACTGAAGCATTTTCTTTGCTAGAATTATTGAAGAACCAAGTTTTAATATGTATGTGAACCAGAAAATTACAGATACTATAAAACAAAAGCTTCAAGCTAAGGAAATTATCAGTAAACTACTGAGTTAATTTCTGTGACTGTAATGACAAATGGACTAAAATACTGTAAAAACTTCCACCACTGAAATTATTCCATGCCAGTTTTGTGGTAAATCATGCTTCTTCACTTTCATGTCTTCATCTTTCTGTTGTGCCTTCCCCTTTTCTTTTTCTCTGATTCTTTTTTTCCATAATCATCTTTTTTTTTTCTTTTCTTTCTTTGTCTGGTTCCTTCTGAAGCAGCCCTTCCTGCTCACAGTTAACAATACCTACAGGTCTTCCTCCTAAGCCATTTGCCCTTGATCTTGCCTGCACCTTCTCTTTAACTCAGTTGAGGACAATGACCACATCTGACACGAGTTACCAGTCATGCAAATGGATTCAGCAAGAGGTGGAGCCTGGATTTTATCTGCTGTTTGTTGGCGAGATTATCTGACCAGCTTTCTAGGGCCTGCTTTCTAGGACCCTTACTCCAAAGGGTTGAAGATGTGTGAAGAAGAGAGGGTGAACAATATCTGTCTCTAGCAGCAGAGCTTCTGGGGATGCTAATCTGGATGCTGATATGAAGGGCAAAACGTTGATACTCAGTGTAAAGCATATGTGAGTGGTGAAAGAAAAGGTATTTTGCCAATAGTGTGAATGAGAGAAAAGTTCTCTTGAAAGACTGAAAGAGCATTAAAATGATACCTGTCAGGAGAATGTAAGGCATTCAGATAGAGAGCAGTGGAATGTAGATACATACAATACCGATGTTTGCAAAATTGGCATAGCAGCTATTTAAGCACATGCATATTTCCACAGAATTAATTTAACATGTCTAAACCCTCACTGGGTCCTACCTTTGTGTCAGTAGAACCATGCAAAGCATATGTCAGACACTGACTTTGGATGTATATAATGGCTAATTAAGTTTTTTGTGATAGAGGGGAAGAATGAAATGACATATATCATGACTTAACTAAGGCTTTGTCACAATCAAAATGCCATCCTCATTAGCAATCTAGGGCAACATGGTAATAGCTAAGAAAGTGTAAAGCTGATTGGATGCCAACAGTCATTGTCTAGCTACCAGTGGTCACTGTCAAAGTGGAAAATTGTATTGAATAACACTTGATCCTTTCCTTTGACAAAAGTATGATGCAGAAGGTATGCAGAGTGTCTAGACACCTAGATACAGCAGTGGTGGCAACAAAAAAATCAAGGGCAAAATAGCATTAGCTGGCTATCATAATATTCCCTAAGCAGATTTACTGTATGTTTTGTTCTTCCTCTCAACAGAAGCTGACAGAGATATTTAGCTCACCAGCTGAAAGGAAAAAATAAAGACCCACCATTTAATGCGTCCATCTTCAGTATCTATCTAGTGTACCATTAGGACATTTTGATGTTCTTTCAACTAGTTAAAATTTTTGTTCTTCATTGCAAAATTAGAGTGGAAATTAAATAAATGGAAGCACGAATAAATAGTTATTAAATTACATAAAGTAACAAAACATACTATTTTCTTATTTTACAGGGTTTAGAGGAAATTAAAAATTAGACTGAATTTGGATTTTTTTCCACTGATGTAAATACTGAACAAGTTTGCAGCTCTGCAAGGTTGTTGGTTTGGGTTTTTTTTACCAGTTTTGAAACATATGCACAAAACATGGTGAAATTCTGTTGTAGGTCCTGTACTTCCCACAATTTAATAGACTTTCCATGGTCATCTTAAAATGCAGTTAGAGTCAGTTTCCAAATGTATAATTTTATTTTGCCAGATGTATGAAAAATTTTTATTGGTTGCTTACAGTGTTTAAAATTATGATGAGACCACTGTTCCCAGTTATTAGGAAGGCAGAATATGCAAGAGGAGGTATGATACGAAAAAAACCCTGGGTTTCATCATGTGAATCAATTATGAAAGTAGTTTTGACTGCTGGATAATAAATAATTATTTAAACTAAAGTAGAGCTTGATAAGTGAGGAAAGAAAAGACTTGGTTAAACTAGATCTATATAGAGATGTTTTATAATGGAGAAATTAATTGTCTAATTGGAATAGCAAAATAATTAATTAAAAAAAGATTAAAACCCACTTTTCTAATTAACAAGTATGACCAATTGATTATGACATATCACAATGTTATTACTGGAATAGAAGGATGGGAACAAAGATTTACCTGAATTACAGTAGAAAAAGGCTGAATTATATAAAGTGCGATAGTTCTAAGCACTTAAATATTTTCCCAATATATTTTTAATGCATACTTTCTAATGTTTCAGCAGAGGTTGGTGAAAAATAAGCATGCTATCACAGGTGTTTAAGTGTACCTTACTACCTTAAACTGAGTTCATAAGGCTTGTGATACTGTCTCAAAACTTTCAAAGCTCCACAAACAATAACCAGATGAAATCACCTCTTGTTTAATGGAATATTGTTGAATAAAGCACATAAAATTTCTGTACAGGTAGAATATTGCAATAAACCTTACAGAATCCAGAACACAGCTGCTGGAAAGCCTGATTTCACTTAAAAAATCTGTGTTTATTTTTCAGGCAGTATTAAAAAAACCTTTATATGATTGTTACTCAGAATTAACATAGTCTTCATCTGAATTTTGTTTATGCACTGGAATATTTTGAAAGAGACATTGTTTTTCAACAAACCATTAGACCAAGACTAGGTGGATCCTTGTACAGGTGAAATTCTTCTAGTTTTTGTCTCTGAGTGCATCAGAGACACTCAGAGACGAAAACAAGATTAGGGGTAGGTACCCCTAATCTAGTTGTTATATCAATTCTTTTACTGTGGAGTGAAGAATCCCAAATCCTTCTTTAGAGAAAACAGATGACAGAAAAGAGCAATGAGGACACATTTTGAAATAGTCAGAAAAAAATGAAAGATGGCCTGATGGTCATGTGATTTCACAGGCTGTTGGTGTGTAAGTGGTGGGTTTTTTGTATGTTTTTGGGGGTTTTTTTGGTCCCCTTTCAGCAGACAGGCAAGAGAAAATGCCTGCCAAATGCACTTCATTTTGTTCGGAATTTGTACTATATACGCTATTACTTCATAATTATTCCTATTTGAACTCCTGAGTTAGGGTTTAAAAGAGTTCTGTCTCAGAGCATTAGTTTAGTACTGGTTTATTAATGGGTGAATGTTCTGTTATTGGCAAGGCCAAGAATAGCACAGGCACCATCAGTTTTGTTTCTCCCCACCCCTCTTCCCCTCTGCACAGCACCATCCCCAAGGATCACCATGTGCCTGAGAGCATTGCCCAAATGCTTCTTGAACTCTGTCAGGCTTGGTGCTGTGACCACTTCCTTGGGGAGCCTGTTCCAATGGCCAACACCCTCAAATAAAGAATCTTTTTCTAATATCCAACCTTAACCTCCCCCACATAACTTCAGGCCATTCCCTTGGGTCTTGTCATTCGTCATCACAGAGAAGAGATCAGTGTCTGCTCCTCCTCTTCCCCTCATGATGAAGCTGTAAACTCCAATGAGGTCTCCCCTCAATCTCTTTTTCTCCAGACTGAACAAAAAAGAGGACACAGCCCCTCCTCATATGGCTTCCCCTCAACGCCCTTCATCATCTTTGTTACCCTCATTTGGATGCTCTCTAATAGCTTTATGTCCTTCTTATACTGTGGTGACCAAAACTGCACAAAATATTCATAGTGAAGCTGCTCCAGCACAGAGCAGAGCAGCACAATCCCCTCCCTTGCCCAACTGGCAATACTATGTCTGATGCACCCTATGCCAGTGCTTCTTCACCCTAACCATAAGGAATCTTTTCCTAACATCTAATGTAAACTACTCTTTCAGATTGAAACCATTCCCCCTTGTCTTGTCATTACATGCCCTCATAAAATCTGACAGTGCTCTCCATTAGCTGTAGAGAAAGGCTTTCTTTCTGACAGTCATACTGAGCAGCTCATCTTCCTGATCCTTTGTGGCAACAATGCTTGCAACATGGCTTTATGTCTAAAAGATTACTTATTTTCATCAGTTGCAATTAGTATCTTGTAAAATTTTCTACCTATATTCCTTAGTGGAAAATGTAAATAGATTATATGTTCAAATTCTTCAAAATACTTATTAGTTTAGGAACTTATTAGTTCCTAATAATACAATGGCATTTTTGTTCTTGCTAGTCTCCTAGAGATTCTGATATTCCATGCTTGTAAGAATTTTCTTGCTCGTCCCCAAAAAATACATATTTCTGTGGTTTATTGCTTTAGTTTTTTTCAGCTGGTGACTATCATACACGGGTATGTGCAAATTTTACAAATATAAACAAAAAAACTTGAGAACACAATATTTGTCATGTTTAGCTTAATATTTTCAATATTTAATTTTCAATAATTTGCCCTTATTTAGACAGTTAATGTATTTTTAGAGTATTTTTTAAAGTTTTAGTCAACAGTCTCTATATGGATTTTTTTCTCCTGAATGGAATAACTTCAGAAAGACATATTTTGAAGGGCAAATTTTTTCATGCATGTTTTGCAGTGCTGTTGTCTACATTAAATTAAATCTGTCACCTCACTCTTCAGTTGCCTATTCTTATAATCACAGGTTAGAATTTCTCATTGTGAAGACCAAAAGTTGTTATGTATTACTTTACAATTTTGCCATGTCACTTTTCCCTGTTTTTAGTGTTTCCTTAAAGCTAGATCTCTTTCAAAGGCTGAAAACTATCTCTTCTCTTCCTCTGCCCTCTATGTGCTATGCACTCTTAACCAAATCTCTAAGTCAGAGTAAATGGCTCTGTTCTGAATTTAAGATTATTTAAAGGAATCTAATCCCTCATTTTTTATAGACAAGAAGTACAAAAATGTTGGAATTGCTTTAGAAAAATTTCTTCCATCTAATTATACAATTAATATACAAGAAACTTTCAGCAATGCAGTTATTGAATCCATAAACTCAGTAACCTCCCCAGGGCTCAGTATTGGGTCTTGTTTACTATATTTTATCAATGATCTGGACAAGGGGATTGGGTGCACCCTCAGTAAATTCACAGACGACACCAAGTTGGGTGGAAGTGTCGTCTGCTGCAGGGCAGAAGGCTCTGCAAAGGGACCTGGACAGGCTGGACTGATGGGCCGTGGCCAGCGCTAGGAGGTTCAACATGGCCAAGTGCCAGGTCCTGTCCTTGGGTCACAACAACCACAGGCAGCGCTACAGACTGGGGCAGAGTGGCTGGAAAGCTGCTCAGCACAAAAGGACCTGGGGGTGCTGGTCAACAGGTGGCTGAACATGAGCCAGTGTATGCCCAGGGGCCAAGAAGGGCAACGGCATCCTGGCCTGTGTCGGCAATAGTGTGGCCAACAGGACCAGGGCAACGATTCCCAGGATCTTGGCACTGGTGAGGGCACAATTCAAACTGTGTGTTCAGTTTTGGCCCCTCACTACAAGAGAGATATTGAGACAGTTTTTTTTAGCACAAATTCTTAGAAAAGTTTTGAAAGGTTTACTTTAGCATTAACATTCAAGATGCTTATGCACAGTAAGAGTACAAAATGTGCTGCATCTGAGAACCAGTCCTAGGAATGTCAAAAGGGAGGCTACATTCAGTTTTACATGCAAGTGTTTCTACCAGAAGCTTTAACAAATCTTACAAAACTAGTCTTCCCTAGACATTAGCATACGTTAGTGTGAAATTGCAAAATAGGAAGACCATTTTTAGTGTGATTCACACGGCAGTAGGAACACAAATATAGATTAACTTTAATGATGCTTTTAAAAATACTACAAAGCACTTACATAGATTTTTACATGTACATTAGGGAATTAGACTTATTTGGTCTGCCAAGTAGATAGGTGCCAAATATAGCAAAGAGTAGGTGTATAATATGTACAAAAATGAGTATTTTTCCCTTTGGAATCCATTTTACAAATATCTTGAAAACTTGTAAACAAAAAAAGCCCCTTAGATCATAATTTAAGTACTAACATGTATTATTTGAAGGCAGCTTGAAAGTTTTAAATTTTTATGGAAGCTTAGATCAGACTAGTCACAGAATAACAATGCAGTTTTCCATTTTACTTGCTCCTAAGAAGACCATTAGGTTAAACCATCTTATGTTTCCAGGGCTAGTAGTGGTTAACTGATTAAGTGCCGTGCAACAAAAAGCTACAATTAAGACAGCTGATAATTCTCTTGAAAAATGCATAAAGAATAAAGGATCTCAGCAATCCCTACAAAGCACAATTGATTTCATAAGTTCTTCCTGCACTAGAAGATCCTTTTGTAAATTCTGAAATCTACAGAAGTTTGATGGGTCTGGCAGTGATGATGTAATGGAGGGGAAAGGTACATACCCTTTTTCTTATCTTTGTAAGCAATGTGAGACAAATCTGAAACAGAAATCCTTAGTTAAATGCATCAGCTCAACTGCAAATATTTGTAAGTTCTACTTCACTGTGGCCCCAAATGATACCAAGACCTTGCAGTTCTCAGTGTAAATACACAAGAGGTGAAGTAAGAAATGGCCCTGTCCCCTGATAACTGACATTTTACAGATAGGTCTGCATAGCTGTTTGCAAGCAAATACTGGTTTCAGGGCTGTTCTAACAGCAAGATGCTCCACTGAACCAGAGGCTCCATTGGCGTGCTGGCTTCATGTTGTGCCTGCTAGAATAACCCTCACTGAGGTCCCATCTGTGGACTGCTCTACATTTTACCTAAGAAAAAGATGAGAGAAAATACTCCTCAAATAAAAGCTGCCCTGTATTCTGGAACAGCAGTAACAATCTATATTTATCCTAGGATGGAGTACTTCTTGTATGAGGAAAAGCTGAGAGGCTTGGGACTGCATAGCCTGGAGGAGAGAAGACTCTGGGGAGACCCTGCTGTGGCCTTTCAGTACTTGAAGAGAGTCTATAAGAAAGATGGGAACAGATTTTTTTCAGGACCTGCTGTGATGAGACAAGGGGTAATAGTTTTAAGCTAAGAGAGGGTCAATTTAGGTAGTGGGTTTTGGGGAGATTTTGTTATTTTGGGGTTTTTTTTTTGGTTTGTTTTTGTTTTTGTTTTTATTTTTGTTTTTGTTTTTGTTTTTGTTTTTTCTTTTTAAATAATTAATGTGGTAAGAGACAGGAATGGGTTGTCCAAAGAGGTTTTGGATGCCTCATCCGCATGGGTTGGAAGCATTCAAGGTCAGCTTGAACGAAGGTCTAAGAAACCTATCTAGTTGAAGGTGTCCCTGCTCATCACAGAGGGTTTGAACTAGAGAAGCTTTAAAAGTCCCTTTCAACTCAAACTAGTCTGATTCTAGTACCCAACAATTTGTTATAGAAGCTGTCTTTTTTTATTGGCTCATCAAATGGATTTTTTCATCCAAAGATTAATTCTGCATTGGATTCTTTGTATTTCTCATAAATACATTTTTTCTATTTCCAGAGAAGAGAGGTAATGTAGCATCCATTATTTTACAATACCACCTGCTGAAAAACTAACTTATTGAAAGTTTTACTTGTGTAACATATATAGAGGTGAAAAAAGGGAAAGATTCATCAATAAGGTAATCCTGGTCATCCTACAATCAGGAATATAACTCATTAAGTGTATAAAGATATACCACATAGTAAAAGGTGCAGTATCGTTCCTTAATTTTTGCAGATGATAATGCATATTAAACAAAATCTATTTGCACAAATAAAACAAAATCATATGTCACCTTACTAATTTTGTTTCTAGGTCTATAGTCTGAAGAATAATTTTAAGGGAACTTGAGCTACATATGCCCTGTAGATAAGATTCAAATTGCAGTTGTTTTTAACCTATTTATCTTCACAAGCACTAAAATGACACCTATAATAATTATTAAGATATATATTAATTTTTTTGTACTTAATTTAAAAGATTTTTCAAAGCCAACACTGTTAAAACTTACTTCCTAGTAAATTATGTAATCATGTTTTCATATTATTAATTTTTATGAGGCAGATAGTTTATAAACTTACATTCCAGTAGTCATTTTAGAATTATAAAATACAAGATGAAACAGGATTTGAGCACCACTGACCAGAAAAAAATATGTACTGGGAGCAGATTATTTCCAAGGTACACAATGCAATTTGAAATCTATGGGACAAGAACAAGGTTCACTTATTTCTTTTACAGTGGTAGCACTTACTTCAGAAAAGTGAACATAAAATGTGATTTGTTAAATCTGCACTGTTAGGATAGCATACCTGCTGTCACCAATTTGTAACCTGCTGTCACCAATTTGTTATCTATTTCTCCTATGTTTAGGATCCTCTGCCAGCACATGAAATATTTCCTTTTTTTCCAAAGTAAATATTTTCAATGCAATAGAAGTTTTTATACTTCAACTCAAATATTCGATAAATTGAAAACAAAAATTCTCAAACGCCAAGTTAGCAAAATAGTGTTTATTTTCATTCTCAGCTTCATCTCATTCCATCGCGCTTTTTTTTTTTTTTGCACTTTGCCATTATCTTGTGTCTTGCAGGTTTTTTTAAAGCAGTATCTCCTCTGAGAACCACATCAGGGAATCCTTTATAGTATATGAAAAAAACTCCTAACCAGCTGCTAAAAACGTCTCTACTTCATGCTGTTATCTCAGTCTCATGATGTGCTACTTAAAAACTAGAAAAGAAAATTTAGGTACTCTTTCTGAAGGATCAGAATGAGGTTACAGTCAAAATAAATTCCTTATATGTTACCTTGGATAAAATTCTTTAACCACTTCAGTATTTGCAAAGCAGACCCTTAAATAGGCAATAGTTACCACAACAGCAAATGCAATCTTCATGTTATACACTGGGAGAAAAATAAATGAAAAGATTTTGTGCAGGAGAGGAAATCAAGCAGTGCTGAATGAGGTTAGATGTGCTTAACACTGCCCTTATCCAGGAGAAAGAGATGTGGCTCATGTCACTTATCAGTGTCATGGGAGTGCAATTAAAATATTTTCCCAGTAAAAAAGTTTCCCTGAATATGCCCTTTCCACTTACATTTTTTGTACTAGGCATTTTCACATTTTCTAGAATCTTTTTATTTAAAATGTTGTCACTTTGTTTTTTGATTTGCTGCTTTTGTTTTTATTGAGGTTTGGGTTTCGGTTTCTTGGTGGGTTTTTATTTGTTTGTTTTATTCTGGGTGTTTCCCCAAAATATGGTACCAATTGCAAAATAAAAAAAATGGGTAATAATAAAAAGCTGATATAATGACATTTTTGTTAAAAATTGTAACCTTGAGAAAAGGCCATAAGTGAACTTACTAAAAACAAACAAACAAACAAACAAAAATATAAATTGTATAGCTTTATTAATTTTGCTTTGAATGCACTTTTTCTAGCTCATATTCATGCTCAGGGCAATACAATTCATTATGAAAAAGTAACATTTAAACAAAGAAATAAAATCCTCCTTTTGAATTTGGAAATGGATAGGAATTAAAACCAAAAATCTCCTCTTGTGTTATGGCAGGTAGCACAGAGATTTCATATGTATAGTTTATAGCATGAGGAACTTCATTAGATGATGCAGTTACTTCAACGGAAAACCTGCCCACGTGCACAAGCTGCTAAAATCGGGAAAAGCTGCAAAAATTGCTTGTTCCCAATATGTGGTAAAAATGATGTATCACATCAGCTACCCTGGGAAAGACTTTTGCCTCTGTGCAAAGAAGTTTATTTTGTTACTGCTAGATTATAAAAATACAAATGCTTCTATTGCCCACGTGCCCAATTTACCTCCTAAAATACAATTTATTTCACTGATATCATAGATTTCCTCGTTGTCACAATGGGGAATGACTTTATTTGCTTGAGGAGAACAGAGGGAATTGTATGGGAAGGACCTGCTGGTAACTTTCCAAATCAAGGCATATGATAAGGAAGACTTCCTTAACTGGTATAGTAATTATTTTTATTGTGGAAAACCATTTGTCAGATGGCTGTAGTGACAGAATAGGAGAACCTCTGAAGCTGACGTGTAGCACTAAAGAAGTATGAAGTGGAATAAAAACTGTTGGCAATAACAGCTGAAGATATGGAGCACCCAAAACCTATAGAACATAGAATAAAGCACAAGATTAATACATTCCTTTTAGACACTGTATGGTCTATTGTTGATATTCTCATACACCATATGTTTTAAACTCAGCCTACAGGAGAATATCAGCTAGCAGATAATAAAGAGCATTTCATACTTTATCAGCCTTGTACTCACTTCATTCTTTGCTATCAGTTATATGATTACATCAGCATGTCTGTCACCACTCCATACATTCAAAAAGCTATTTCTGCCTTAAAACTGATGAAGTCAGATTAGATTCTCCTGCAACTGAATCAATTCTCTGTGGGTTAAATGGGCAATGGGACATGTCTCTTGCACACACTTATTTTAGTCAGTGAGTTATACTAGCACAGTGCTACAAAAATACTTTACTTATTTTAAGTGAACGATGGCTGTAATTTTGACAGAACGGCTATTTAAATAAATCTTTTCATTACCTGAATTGCATAGTCATATAATCTTTCCATAATGCACAGTGATATGTCACTGAATGTTTCTGAATTTTTCTGGCATAAAACTAGCTGTCCATGGTCTTGACATGTATATTCACCACAAGTTATACAACAGTTTATTAGTTAACAAGAACTTGGGATGATCTGAAATGCTGGGTTCTACCTTGAGGCTACAGAAAAAAAAATCTAAAGATGTTAGTAGGAATATTGGTATGTAGATCAATAGTTGTAAAAACTATTTGATACAATGAGTGAGATGGTAGTTTTTAAGTAAAGGAAGGTGAGAGATTTAGCTCTTTTCCAGTGTTAGACAGGCAAAGTGACAAAAGCAGTACAACAATTGAGAGATGCCTTTTAGATATTTGATTCAAGTGAATCCACTGGAATCAAATGGCACACTAATAAAATAGGTGATCTCCTCTCATAAAAAATCTTAACATTATAGTCTCAGTGACAGAAAGTTTAAAACTCTGCTTAAATTATTAGAGCAAAGTGAGCTTATGCCGTGGGCAGAGCGGGGGGTGGAATAAGCCTCTGCTTTTACCGAATGTGTCTCTCAGGCGTCTGAGGGATCACTTCAGCCAGCACTGCATTGGTGCTTGTACAGAACGGCTCTTCTCACACCCGTGCCGGTGTCAGGCACAATTCTCACTCACCCACTGAGCTGGACAGCTCGGGCAGCCCCAGAGACAAAGAATTCAGAGGCCCTCTCTCCTGGAAATTCCAGACGTTTATTTCTGAAGGGGTCCAAGGCAGAAAGAGGGCAAGATGGCCCTGAGACCCCCCAGTTATAGGGACGATCTGGGGCCAGATAACAGGAGGCGAGGAGAAGTCCTCTTAACCAACAGAGATCAGGGAAGGGTAGAATTTAGGGGTAGGTTACAACCAGAGGGGATTACACAGTTCTGGGGAGAGACCATTGTGTTTTCCAGGGGGTGCTTAGTTTAGGAGGTTTTCCACCAGTGAGGTACTGCAGTGTGGGTATGATCCACTGCCACATGAGCTTACTACTGAAATATCAATCTGCTAGATAAATATTACTCTAATATTTACTGACATTCTGTCTTGGGAGGTGTTGACTTTAGTTTGCCTATGAGCAGGGAAAAAAAAAGAAACTAAAATAGGAATTTCAGACAACATAAAGTGGTATTAACCAAACCAACCAAAGGGTTTTTCTGGAAAATCTTTCAGAAGTAAAACACCATGTGGCTTCTTAGGACTGTCAGTACCTAAAGGATTTGATATTTGGGGATGTCTCTTTCATGGTCAGAGATTCTTTCTTCTTCTTTCTCATGGTAAGAGATTCTTCCTCTCCTCTGCTGTGTATCAAATGCCTAACCTTTCCCTTTGCTTCTGCATGTGTTAGCCTTGTCCTTAAATACTTTGCACTTTTTTTCATCAGAGAAAACAAGAATACTTAAAATATGTTATGAAATAGTAACTTTTGGTGATAATATTCAGGTAGCTAATTACTCTCTACTATTGATTATTGTATAAACAAAACACAGTTCAAACAAAAAATATTGGTGTAAGCATTTACTCATTGTAAGTCGCATAAATTACTCTTATCACTGAATACCTATAAATATTTAGTATATACCACCTTAAAATATACTTGTGAGGAAAAAAATATTAGCTCCATTATTTGGAAGACACAAAATGACTCACCTAAGGTTATTTGGCAAAGCAAGGAGTGAATCGTGACCCCCAGCTCTCAGCCCAATACCTAAAGTTGGACATTTCTGTCTGCTTCATGGTATACAGATGATTCACTCAGAAATGTAACACTCTTGAAGAGGATATGAGGAGGACTTGGGGGAGACTGTCACTGAAGGATGCAGAGCTAAAACTTCTGCCCTTGGAACATTCAGTGCCACATCATTAAGGCAGAGCTAACATCTTGCCCTTTGTTTGAACCTCCTGTCCTGTTTTAGATTCTTAACTAAAGTCTGAACTGAAAATAAATGTACTGAAATATATTGAGTGTCTTAAAATACAATATGGTAGGCAAAATTTTAATCCCTTTTTCCTTAAAAGGTTAACTAGGTTACACTGCAAATTGTGCATATATGCACATATATTTTTATATCTATCTATATATACACATATATATATATAACTTTCCTGTTAAATACATGTTTTTTTTTTTGTTTGTTTCAGTTGTGGGGGTGTTTTTGTTTGGTTTTGGTTTTTTTTAGAAAACAGAATCTTCAACACAGTACCTTTTTTTATTTTTGAATATCAATTTCCACTGGAGAAGACAGAAATATTTGCATACTTATTCAATATAGTTTACCCAGAAAATTCATAACTCTGATGCTGCATCTCATTGCAAGTCTATTTCTACAAGCAGATGAAGTCATTATGTAGAAAATTCTGTGCAAAGTTATAACATGTATTGGCTACATTTAGTATAAACTGTAATAGTAGTTGGTAGAGATTTTGAGCCTTAGGCCATAAAATTCAACAAATGCAATCATTCTTCTGGTAACACTAACGTTAACTCCGTTTTGGAAAGCTGAGTAACTAGGCACACTGGTCAGCTCTTAAAATTTGTTATATTTTGACAGTCAGCACATAATTGAATCTGAAATGTTTCATTTATTCTTTATTCTGCATGGATGGAATGTCAAATCAGAATGACTTAACTGTGCATAAATTCTGACATTTTAGGGAGAATGACTATGGAAAAATCTCATTAAACTACATGGCACTTTTCCGGTTTGGTAGTAGCCTCTTCCAGGTTTCACTGCAGACCTTGTGTGGATGGAGAAAAGCTACAGCAGCTGATCAGCTGGTGGAAAAGGTGAGGAGACAGGGCATCGCAATAAATTCACTGGAAATATTCCCCAAAAGGCACAGTTTAATTGCTAGGTTGTTCTCCCAGAAGAACTTACCTCCTTTTCGTACAGTCAGCCGCAGATGTAGAAGACTACATCTACAAGTTGATAGAGGAATTTGACTAGATTCCCCTTACTGCTACCATGCCATTTGGAATCAGTTTTTCAAAACGTGTATGTCTGGACATGAAGATACACACCCTCACACACACATTAGTCTAACACAGCACACTCTGTAGAGTTCATAGGCAGAACCTCTTACCTCCTGCTTCTGTGTTGGGGGCTTCCATTCCCACACTTGGACCATGTGTGGATGTCAAATAAGGCAATTGTTAGGAAAAAAAGAGTTGCAAAGAGAGATAAAGAGCAGAGCTGGAAAAAATACATATTCCAAACTGCTCTTTCTTTCTTGACAGAAAACCTGTCCAAAACAGCATGGCATGAGATGTAAAGCGAGTAGATAGAAGAAGAAAAATACCCCCCGACACAGCAGAGAGATTTTTGTCAGGAATGTGTCTGTTCCAGAATGAGGACAGAGATATGACAATGAAGGGCGCATACATCACTGAAATAAGGCAAACACATTTGCACATTTTCAAACATATGACCAGATAACTGGTGACCAGCTAAATATTTAAAAATAATCAAACGGCTAACCAAGGAATAAAAGGCGGAGAGTAAAAAAATAAACATGACCGTTGTACAGAGTGGTTTCAATTGTAATACCATTTACAAGGCTGTGAGGTCTCTGAAATACAGCAGTGTGAGTTAGATAAGATCCTGCCTGGGCTCTGTCAGGAGAAACCTGTGTTTTGGCAGTATCCAGCAGGTAAACAAAGGGAAGGCACCACCACTGTGTGAACTGTCCATAACCCTTGGCAGCTGGTGGTGCAGAGATGGACCCAGCAGCACGAACGCCCCCCCTCCCCAGCCACTGCTTGCTGTGATTCAGTGCACTTACTGCAGGCATCCCTGTGTCTCAGAATGCATCAGCTGGAAGAATAGGATTTGACTTTATGACTAAGATATTTACAGTCCTGTCAAAAGCCTGACTTTCTTTTGTACTATTAGGAAGAAGTATCCATCCTTTGGGAGGGTAGAGTGCTCTATATGAAAATGGTTAACTCAACAGAAAGATTCAGCAATGAAAAATGGGCAGTGAAGAGGAATTATACTGGTGAATCACAGTTTTTTTGTGGTCAAAATTGATAGCTGTCAGGTTGGCCAGTGATGATGATGATGGCCACAGGTCTGTGTGAAGGAGTCCCAGAGCTTGCATCACTCTCAGTATCTCAGTGACTTGACAGGTATCTAGTCTTTGATACATCCCCACATATGACTCTGGAGGTAGTTGAACAACTTATTTGAAATATCAGTCTTAGGTAAGCAGTGGGAATTATTTCAGCGGCCTAGAGAAAGAGAAGTTTTTATTTAAGTTTTTCAGGTTCCTGATATAACACATCAAAGTTCCCGTAATAAAAGTATTTTAAACTTTCAATATATTTAAAATGCTTTAATTCAATCATATTCCTATACAAAAATGAAAAACTAAAAATATTTTAATTACTCTACTTGACAAAAATATGCAAGTCCCCATATATTATACCTTTCTTCCTTTGACAGTAACATATTCCCATTGATCACCTTTTCTATCTAATTTTTCTCAGCTCAATAATAAAATAGCAATTAACTTGTACAGTTATGAAAAATGCCATTTGGGGCCCCAATTCCAGGATGACGTTTTCAGCTGACCAGCCCCACTTGGGGTCCCCATCTACCCCTCTGGACACCCAGTCCCTGCCTGAGCTCTGCCATAGGCATTCTTGTCCTTTACCAGTCTCCAGTCTTCTTCTGCCCCTGTCCCATCTGGTACTGGACTGGAGTCCCCAGAAGAGTCTGGGAGAAACTCTGACTTGCCTGAGAGGGTCTGGGGCTCTCAGCAGACCTTGCTGATAGCACCGTGCTCTGCCCAGTCTGCTCACTTCCACACTGGAGCTGTGTGCTGGCCTGGAGGATCACGGCTTCTGCTGCCCTCCAGGCTTGTATTCCCTTATGGAGCAGCCCCTTGCTGCTCCTTGGCAAGATGTTAGGCATGACAAAAACCAGTAGTCTGCCGCTCTGCTGTGTTGCGCTGTTAAACTGGTCTAATTTCAGTGCAAGTTAACTAGGGGTTACTTTAAGTATTAGAAAAGACTAAATAAAATGTCTGTTATACCTCCTTCTTTCAGAACATTATATAAGTACTTAGAATTAAATACAGTAAAAACTTAGGGAGTTCCTTGGATTTTGTGAGACAGCATCTTTTTTAGAGATGGTGTTAGTTTTGAATGGGGTGTTCCACATACAAATTTATAAGAAATCCAGAAGTCCAAGATAGTTTCCAAATAGTGAATAAAGAAAATATGCTGGTTTGTGCAATAGAACTGTAATAATTCTTTAGCACAGCAAGTAAAATCTTCTTGGGAATATCTTCAGGAATCACAGAATATTGTCTGAGTTTATGTTGTGATATTTTATTATATGTCAGGAATTCTTGATGCAAAACTCTGGTGTAGGAAAGACACAGGCCTGAGAGCCTTCTTTAAAGAAAGAGCAGATAAAATAAAAATAGAAGTGGAGATATTGGTCGAAAAAGCAGGGGCCAGCTGAATTCCTAGGGATTCTGGAAATACTGCATCCCAACCCGGTGCTTCCAACGCAGGGTTAGTGCTCACTGAAGTGAGTTATGGAGTACAACCCCAAGCTGGCCAGGGGCTGGAGAAGTTGTCCTACCATCGGTGGCTGAAGGAACTGGGCTTGTCCAGCCTGGGAGGGCATTTCAGTGGGACTTAAAACAGCACTTCAGCATCTACATGTGGTGATTAAGAAGACAGGAAGAAACACCAAGAAGAAAGTTAACTCTACCCCAGCCAAAGCCAGAACAGTACTGCTTGCAGAAGTTTCCTTTTTGGATGTGCTGAAAGCCGGAGAAATCTTCTAGAGACAAATACAGCAGTGCATAGTGGAAGGCTGAAGGTCAAAGCCAAAAATTGTAAAGAGAGATACTCAGGTCAGATGTAAGGAAAACATGGTCCTTCCTGAGGACAGCCAAGCTGCAGAACAGACTGCCCAGAAGGGTTGTACACTCCCTGTCCTTGGCAGTTTTTGAGATTGCCCTGAGCAATCTGGTCTGACCTCAGAGCTGGACATGCTGTGAGCAGGAGATTGGCCTGAGGCTTCCTGGGGTCCTGTCCAACCTGGATGCTGCTTTGATCAAACTTTATTTCTCATCTAATGCAGTAATAATGGTAGAACTGGAAACAATATGGTTCATAATACATTGATAACACAAAAAATTCATAACAATATGCTTCATAATACAGTCATAACACAATAAATTCATAACAATATGGCTCATATAAATCAATGAAATGGATGTAACATCATTGAAATATTTAATTTCAAGCCGAACCCACCAATGTTGCTTTGAGCCTATTAGTCTAACACAGGGACAGAGAATGGGCAGTAAGAAGATCAAATGAAAAACCAAGGAAGTACACACTGAAAATCACAGATGGAGGGGAGGGTAAAGTATATTTTATTTTATGCTTAAGGAAAAATATAATTAAAAAAAATTAAAAATAGAAAATTTGAAATCTCAGGAGAGTACTTTTCAGGACAGATAAAATATTCCTTTGAATTTTCAAAAGTCATATCTTAGATTCAAAGTGAAATCTGTGCAGTGTCATTTTATATTTAAAGGAAGAACTAGAGAAAATAATTATTTTGCAAAACCAGGATGGTTTACACACAGTGAATAAACAGAGTGAGACAGTGTAACATTTGAAATTTCTAAGAAACTCTTTCCTGAGAGTTATGCCAGAGACAGAAATCAAGCAATTTTACTCTCCTTATGAGCATCCGATATACATTTAATACTTTTACAGATGTGGTGGGCTCTAAAACAGGGTTGGAGTATTAAAATAATTGGCAGCAGTTTGTTCATTCACAGCTTCTGAAAGATAAAAAATATTTGTTTTTCTTGGTGCCCACAAAAACCATTAACTTGCTGCTCTATATGACTTTCTAAAGCTTATAATTGGCCCATTGGCAGGAGCTGATCAGCAGTCACGGAACCCACGCAGAGGGAGGTCAGGGACAAGTCACTGTCTCAAAAGCACGCGTTCAAGAAACCCAGTTCCCTTGTTAAACAATAAACCAGCAATTAAAGCTGTCTGAGCGGTTCCACGCCGTCCCTTCGGAAAGCCCTCGCACCCGCCAAGCCCCGGCGCCGTGCGCGGGCACCAGGGGGCGCTGCAGCCCCGCGGATGGGGCGCGGCCGAGCCCGCCCGCAGCGCGGAGTGCCCGCAGCGCAGCGCGGCCGCACGGCGCGGCACGGCACGGCGCGGCACGGCGCGGCACGGCACGGCTGAGTCCTCACACCGCAGGGCCAGGGGGCTGGGGGAAAAAAACAAGAAGAAAAAAAAACAAAAACAAAAAACCAACAAAATACAACAAAACACAAAACAACAACAACAACAAAGCCGAAAAACAAAAAAACCCAAAACCCCCAAAAACTAAAAAAACAACAGCAACAAGACCACAAAACCAAAACCAAAACAAAAAACAACAACAAAAAAAAACAAAACAAAAAACAAAGCACAACAAAAAATAACCCGAAAAAAACCACCCCCACTCAGAAATCATCTTCTTTGCAGAATCAGCCCTCGAGCTTATTGCAGCTTTCTTGTCCTCCCAGCACTCATGCCTGATGCAATTTAAGAGGCAGAATTAAATTCAAGGCTTTTACTGTAGCTGCTGCCATTAAATGGTGCAAGTTTTTCTGGAACCACAGGACAAAGACAGAAATTGACTTTGTCTCTTGATTTATTAATATTTTTGGTTTTTTAAAAAAGGAAATAGTTGTATTTCATTGTGGCAGTGGAGTGCATTCTTTTCTGATGAGAGCACAAAGCAATATCTTTTTTTATAGTGCCATTTGAGTGAGTGTATCATTTAGCTTGCTTTCTATCTTAAGTCTTTGTTAATGTAAAAAGAAAATCCTCTGCAGAAGCTGAATTAGTATGATTGACAAAGAAGCTGCTGTACTACAACCCTTTAAAAAGACCAAAAAATCAAAACAACCTTTTGTTGAATTTCTGTGCCCCAAAGAGGCAGTGCACTTGCAAGCCACTTGCAAATGCACCCCTGAAAATAAATTGCCATTCCACATATGCTGTTTCTTCAAATAATGGTAGGTTTATTCAATTGACAAATAGTGTCACAAATCTCCTGGTGACCACAAAATAATGTGAGATTATAAGGATAAGGCTATTTTTTTCCATTTTTCCTTAATGCTAGGAGTCTTAGTTTTCTTCTAAGTTTGCCTCAGATATGTAGGATGCAACATAAGCTGCAAACATACAGTGTGGCGTATTCCAGTCTGAATTCAATATGGTTCAGATTTTCATGGTTTTTTCAAACACACTGTGTTGCAAGGAACAGACATTAAACACCCATGGCTCTCAAATATGTCTGTACAAGCTTTTTTATTCAGATCAATAAAACAAATTAGGCTCAAAATGTGTGAGATTGCTGATATGCAACAATACAGATTGAAATAAGAATCAAGATTTCATCCAACCTGCCTTCCCTTTACTTGTCTTCAGCTACCCAAATGCAGTGTCAGTACATCTGCTTGTGGATTGTCTGATTTACTTTTGCAGCTTCACTGCCTAGTGAAGGCTAATTATCCAGGTGAGACTCTGTACCCCACTGAGGTGATGCCAAGAAAACAGAAATCTATCACCACTGGTTCCATAGCCATGCCATCTCACCATGCACAAATGGAAAAGGTCAATCTTATAGCACCTGCTGGTGTTCACCCATGCTCAGAGCAGAGAGCGTGACTGCTTGCGGGATGCTGGGTAGTGTGTGCTGTCTCTGATCCCAGAGTAATTACAGTGCTCTGGCTTTTCTGACTTAACATCAGAACTGAAAACTGATTTTGATTAATGCACCTCTTGACCCTTAGCATTTAAACATAATAATTTCCTGTATGCTAGCACTAGTAATAGGTGTTAGGAATTCAATGTAGTCTTTCAGAAAGGAGATATAACTAACATCCTTCACTCACATTAGTTATGAGAAATTATTCAAACTTATTTGACAAACTATTTAGATGAAAAAATACAAGCTCCACCTTCTGTGTTCAACTCGACATTCATCGGCTAATGAATACATATTTCTTCACTTATATAAAGCTTTGAATGTAGATGTGTATGCCTGGGAAAACCAAGTGCCTAAGAGAGGAAACATGATGCACATTAAGGCAAAGGAGAATGGCACTGAGAGTCATAAAATCACAGAGTTACACCCAGAAAGGATGTTATTTATCCTTTTCCACCTGATAAATGTTTACATCTAAGAAAGAAAATTTACTCTGGGGGCCAGCTTGAAAGATTTTTGGTAGAATGATCAAGGAAACTGTTTGCTTTCTGCAGTGTTTCAGAAGCTTGCTTGTTCTTTGAAAGTAAACAGATGACATCAAAGACATCTGACTCCATCACCACCTTCCCCCTCACAGAATCAATACACAGTGCCCTGAGCTTTGACCAAGTACTCTGGTCAAAGACTGTAAATTTACTCTGTGAAACTTCATCTTTACCTTGATTCGACCACATGACAATTTCACAATTTTTCTGCCAAACAAAGGTGACTAGTCACCTTCACATCTTGGAGACATGTCATAGTTGCCAGTCATGGATGAATGAAAACCACAGGGTAGTGATAATTCCTGGCATTAACTGAATCCTGGCTTTGGGACAAGATCCTTCAGCTCTATCTGTCTTTCACCATCTACAGCTTAGAACTGAACTATGCTTTATAATGGGATGTGCAAAGGTTTCCCTTGATGTTACTGCTTTTAGATTAGATTACTTCTATTTGTGTAAAGAGTATGTCTCCACTAGCAATTTCAATGGAAAATGTTTACATGCCTCTTCATATGAGAATGATGAATGCTGGAAATATGTGAAGCTAGTATTCCACATGTATTAAAAGCAGATGGGAAAACTTCTGTCATGATTTTAAAAAAGAATAGGGAGGTTAATTCTGGAAAAAAAAAAAAGAAAAAAAAGAAAAATGCTCTTTGTTAAATAATGCCTTTTCTTGGTTCCATAAACCTGCTTTAAAATTAATTATTAATTTTACAATGATCTCCCATTTCTATGTACAGTTCTTTTTCAACAAAGCAGCCACTTGTACCAGTAATGTGCTAACCTGATGCAGCTGGCTCGGCTTTTCATCTCCATGCTGCTTGCATAACTTCTTTCTCCTGACATAGCTGCAGTTTGCAAAATACTGGTATTCCTTCATTAGCTCTCCATCTCTTTTGAATATGACAGTTTCACAAGGTATCCTCATGCTCTTACAGCTGTTATACTCCTCTGACTGCTGCTTTCACAGACTCATGCTCTTAAAGCCTATAGTAGGTGTTTCCTACACCCCACAACTGCATGTGTGATATAAGAGCCCCGCAATATCTTCTGCCATATGGAGCACTGCAAGCTGTTCATGAGCAGCCCTGCTGTCCATGAAATCCATTTCAAAAATGCATTCTTTTGAACATATATTAAATGTTCTAGCATAGAAAAAGCATCAGATTAGAATTTCAAATGGTGAAGTTGAACTGATTTACCCCAGTGGGGCATCAGATGCTGTGGGCTTTTCTTTTATTTGCTTTTAACATGTATATATTCACAATTACCTAGCAACCAAGACAAACTTACCAGAGTGTTCAGTGTCTAATAAAACTTGCAACTTCCGTTACTGCCAGGAAGAAATGTGGTTCTCAGCTACTGTAGATCATGGTATAAGCTGCACAGAAAATTCCTCCTTTATATTTTTTCTAATCTGCAGAGTCTTACATCCACAAAAAGTAATATTATGTTTTCAAGCATAAATACAAAAAATCAGTGAGCAAGTTCTAAAATAAACTGGTATTAGTCTGCTATGTTTTATGTCAGACTCAAAAGCATGATGCTGAGGGAAAAATGGTGGGAGAGTATTCTGTAACATATAAGACTATTAGTTATTAATAGGATTTAAATAATGGTGACTCATGTTCTTAACCCATGCTAAAATTGTCAAATTTTAGCTTGAGGGGAGCTGTTGTTTTACCTTTATTTTGGGCTGCCTTTCTTTTTCTTTGCTCTTATAGCATATCTTATTTCCTTTCCTGTCTTGTTTCATTTTTATGTGTGAAGCAAAATCAGTGTAGAGGATCCAGAGATAATTATATCTTCATTAATATAAAAAAGCTATCACAATAATAAACAGAAAAATCAGGAGCATTAAATAAGAGGAAAGATAAAAAGACAATCAAATGTGTATTTTTTTAAGAAAAAATGCATGCCCAGAGGAAAAATCAATAATTAAATGGAGTTTAGTCTTTATGGTTTTATGCAAATTAGGGAGGTAAATCTTAAGGAATATCAATTAACAAGAAGGACCAGGTTTTGAGCGCTAAATAGCTAAGTCCAAAGGAAATGTGCTGATACATACTGCAAATATAGCTGAAATTTACTTACAGAAATGCATGCAATTTAATTTGGTAATTAGGAAGGTCATTTGCATTGATCTGTTAGTTGCCATTGGCACAGACAGATTTTGTGATGCAGAGGGCTAAAGTTACCTTTGTTGTTGATTCTGAAAATATGGTCTGTGTGCTGGTGTGTAGTTTGCAAGGTAGCAATAAGTGGTCTGTATTTATTCTGTGCATGCTACTCTTCAAGAAATTTTAAAGCTGCAATTGATGCCTGTCATTTTTCAGAAAGTTTTACTGATCTAGCCTGATTCCTTTTGCATATCCTGGGCTATGATATTTCACTGAGATTCATTACTTGGCACATTGTGTTAAGGCATATCCTTTAAAAAGGCAACAACTTTGGTTTTGAAAACTTAAACTGAAGGACAACCATCATATCCCAAAGTCATTTGATTCAGCATTTAATTATCCCCACAAGTAGGAACAAATCGCCAAGGAAATTAACCCATGTTATGCAGGAACTCTATTGAGCACATGATGAAAGGCATTACTCCCTGAGGAAATAAAGTGATCTAAGGAGTAAGAAATGGAAGACGAACTCTACTTTACACAAAATTCTTGTTCATTGGTAATAACTGATCCATGATATACTATTATTATTTGATTGGACAAAATACTATCAATGGTTGATTGTGGACTTTTTAAGTAAAAGCTTTCTTCAAGTTCTTATATAAGTTAGGTTAGCGATTATACAATTTTTCTCCACTGAGCCTTACTATTTTACTATACATATGCAATGTATATTTTTTAATTTTTTTTTTATACTGCATAGAGACCTTAAGAAGGGGAAAGGAGAGAGAGAGAGAGAAAGGGATGCCGTATAGGTTGAAGGATGACAGAGAATTCCAAGTAAAGAACAGAAGTGTTACAATGACATTATTAATTTCTGAATTTTTAATGCAATTATCTGAGTATGACATATACCTTTGTTATCTATGTGTAACATATTTTGGGAATGAAGGAAAAGATTCGATTTGTATTTTTTTATCCAGCTTGGAGGATCATCTCACTAATAGGACTCTTGTCGTTTACTCCTAAATGAACAAAGTAAGGTTTTTAGTTGTTCTCAGTCAGCTAAAATAGCTCTAAATTTATAATAATTATGCAATCTCTCACAACAGATTCAGGAAAAACAAATCTTTTAAAACATGCACTTCATTGTTTAGGAAGGTTAAAAGTCACCAAATATATGTTGCTATATATTCCATGAGTGGGGCCATTGCTTTTTTTTCCTTTTTTTTTTTGTCTTCTAATAAAATCCTCTGGAGTTCCGTCATACTTTTACAGCTGTTTTGTCTTTAGGTGATGGTGGATCAGAATGTTCACGGGCATCTTCACAAAATAGTAAAAATTTGCAATACAGAGACTATGTGGTGATAAATCAACTTGATAGAAATCATAGTTAAGGATTAATTGTGTCACTCAGAGAATGATTTAAAACTTTATACTGTACTCTTGTGGGGATCTGATACTCTATGCACAGGTAAATAGAATCTCCAAACAGAAAAACTCAGATGATGAATACTTCATTCTACAAATGAGACATAGTTTTGTTGTTTGTTAAGCACTATAACCTTGTAGGAGAGAACCCACTCAGTACCTTATTAGCAATAAAAAAGTATGAAAAAGTTTTTTGTAGTTTGTCATCTGGAGAAACAGACATATTTTCCAATGTTTCTAAGTTTTTGAAATATTATAAAAACAATTAAGTTATTGTGGATAAAAGTATGCTGCACAGCATCTGGGCCATGAAAATATGGATTTGCTAATGTGTAATGGTTAGTGCAAGTAATTCAAGTTTCTTTAATCTTTCACAGTAGATTGAAATACTTCCAATTACTTTGGGATGGTATTTTTTTTCTGTGATGGACTACTGCTACATATATTAACATTTACCATTGGTAAAATGGTATATGATAAATTAATCATGTAGCTAAGCCATGAACTGTGTTCAAATTTAGATGGTGCTTTGAGAAACTTGATCTAGTGAAAGATGTCCCTGCCCATGGCAGAGGGGTTGGACAAGTTATTTTTCTCTAAAGATCCCTCCCAACCCAAATCATTCTATGATTCTGTATAAGGACTCTTGTTTTTCAGTTATATAGATGGTTTTAATCACATGACCCAGGCATTGTTATAGTCCTCTCCTAGTGAAGTGTCTCAGGAAACATAGAATTAATAGACATGGTATAGGAACCTCGGTAATGAACTAGTATCTGTGGATTGTTTGTTTGGTTTTTTTAAGGGGATCATACTTTGGGTTTTAAAACTCTTTAGTTCTACTTAGATTGCTAGCGGCATAAGTGTTCTCATATCAGATATCTCTGATTCTGCACAAAAAAAGATTGCTATGTCTATAGTTTTAATGTTAATTTCAATAACAGTTAAAAAGAAAAGAGTCTGCATATTAACTCATCCAGGTACATAAGCTGGAGCAATATTTGAATTTTAGTTACATTTGTGCTGTTAGGCCAAGTTGCCCTATGTGTATCTCCATTAGCTTTATTAATGTTCCCCAGGAAAATAATCTGATATTATCTTTTTTATAAATACTGATTGTGAATGGATATTTTACTACAAAATGCTGATAGGGCTGGCCAACAAAAACTGTGGAAATGTAATTCTAAGTCCATCAACCTAAGCCACGTGTTATGATATTAAAATAAATGATATATAAATTGTCACATTGGCAAACTATCTGTTAGTTAGGGTCCTGATTTGGGTGCAAATTAGGAGACTGAAATTATTTTATATTTAGTGATTTAGGCTACAGTAAAGTTAATTGGTCTATTTTCCAGTCATGCAATCTCAAAAGTCACATTAGAAGATAATGCAAAGCACACTGTCACTTTTGGCTGTAGTTTAAAGCAAAAAGTGAACATGTGGGGTGATATAGGAGGGAAATATCTTCACCATAAATGTCAAGCTGAATATAAAATTGTAAATTAATCTAATCTCAATGCACTCAGCATCTGTATGCAAAATGAAGACAAGAGAATTTCAATTTTGTTATTAAGATATATTCTATTTTTAATTCATTTGGTTAGAAATGGAGTTTGATAAACGTGTTCCATGGCATGTTACATAATTTTGTTGTCACAATAACTGACACAAATTGTTGTTCAGAAGTTCTAAAAGGAGAGAAGATGGTTTTCCTGGAAATTAAATTTTCCTTTTAATTTGATTAGCATTTAAGTACTGTTTATTAAACAGCACAAAGTATGCCACTATATATCTAACTACATCATCCTTCCAAAATATGTGTATTTTTGTAAAAACTTGAGCAATGTTTTCCCAATGGAATCCTGAGGGATTCAAGGAAGATAGTTTTCTTTCTAAGTATTGAAGCCAACCATTTTTTCCCTCAGATATGGCAGGGGATTCCTGTACACAGATCAATTTCTGTACACAAATGCATGCAGTATGCGGCACAAAGAGGGTTGTGATCTTATTGGGATTGTGGGGATGTGGTGGGGTTGCTCAATTGACCGGGGTGCTGTGAGAGATGGATATAAGCCCTTTAGGAGGGATCAGGCGGGATGGTGAGGAGAGAGATCTACTCTTGATGTGGGAGACCAATGGGGTTGCCTGGGGCTCTTTCTATTGGTGGGTGATGAGTCATCTGAGAGATCACAGCTCAAGATTCGTTATTTGGGGTACAGTTTTTATAAATAACTGGAGATACAGTTTGGTGATGTGGGATTTCCATTAACTCTGCAGCATACAGTCTTTGAAAAAAGGGAGATCCAGAAGAGTTGGATGATTTTCAAGGATCTCCTCCTGCAAGCTCAGCTAAACAGGGAGCTCCTGTATAAACACAGACATGAAAAGGCAGTACAAAAGGGCTGGAAGAAGGAATAAATGACATGGAAAAAACCCAAAAATACTACCAAAGCATAGAGGGGTGGGATGAGGAAAGCTAAATCCTGTCTGAAGTTGATTCTGATGTGAAAGGCAGAAAGTAAAACTCCTACAGTTATATCAGCAGTAAGAAAAGCTATGAAAAATGTAGGTCTGCTGTTAAATGGGATGGGATCTGATGACAAAGGAGATGGAAAAGGACAAGGCTCCTAATGTCACCTTGTCCTCAGTCTTTATCAGTAGGTCTGGTCTTCAGGCCCCTGAAACTGGAGGTAAAGTATGGAGCAAGGAAGAATTGCCCTCAGTGGAGGAGTTTGCTCATGATACAAACTGGGAGAAGTGGTTGATGCGCCAGATGGCTGCTCAAAGATGTGCTGTCTCCACCCTTGAAGATATTCAAAAGCCATCTGTGCACTGCCCTGGGCAACCTGCTGTCAGTGACTGTTGAGCAGGGGAGTTGGACTAGGTGATCTCAAGAGATCCTTTCCAACTTCAACTCTTCTGTTTCCTTTTTCAGTTAATCTATTTTCCTATGTAGCTCTTCTACTAAGGGCTAATGCTGACCTTTACAGGCCTGGGTTTCCATTTGAGCATCTTGTTCTTAAATTTTGTTGTTATGCAAGGAATTTTGCAAAAGACAAAAGCAAGCTGAATACGATGTGATGGTACAAACAAAAGATACTTTATTTCAAATACCTGCCGGTAAAAATCTGAATCTGAACAGAAATTCATCCTAGGCTTATACATCAACAATTCTGAGCGTATGATGCTACCACTCTTTGCAGTAACAGGCAGAGAGATGAGTTCATACGGAGAAAAAAGGCTGCCTAAACCTCAGAGGAAAAAACTAGTGTTTGAATAAAGATTTACTCCCTGCTACCTTAGCTTTGCAAAACCTAAGAGCACATGTATCTCAAAACATCATGTCATGGAGACATAAAAACTTCTTTTAATGTATCCAGTGTACATGTGTAATAGAACATTTATTCTGGGAAAGCTACATTTTGAACTATGTTGTACTACAAGGGAATTCAGTCTCTTCTCTGGCAGGCTGATATTCTTTATGACTAGGCAATGCATTTAAGGCACCTTCTTTACTGTTATATGACCCAGTATAATGGATAGGCTTGAAAGAAATGGTACTAGGCTTTATTTCAGATTAATTTCAGAAATAGAACATCATCTGCCATTCACTACCCAAAGTTTAATTCAACTTGAATGGCTGCAAAAAAGCTTTTTTCCAGGGAAGCAGAAACCACTGAAAGTACAGGAAAGATACAGGAAGGATACAGAAAACAGTTGCTTTTCATCATGGTTGTGATCCTTACTTTCCTATTAGAATGTTTTCTGCTTAGTTCAGACCTTTTTTATATCATTGTTCAGACAGTTTCTTAGTCTGTATATTCTCTGGTGATACAATTACTGTTTTCATAGCTGGTCAGACTGAACATTCATATTGGACTTGTGTCATTTCAGCTAATACCTATACTAGAGGAAAATTACATTGACCACTGGTTCATACCTTTCCTGGTGATAAGCACACAAAAGAGCATAATGATCAGTGCCACTTATTTCTTTTCTCTAAGTAGTTTGGACCTATGCAAATGCCATTTGGAAAACTACAAAGAGTAACACGGGTCAGCTGCTGCCTCAGATAGGAATAGAGAGAGAAAAAATAGCATACAGCAATGGTCCATTTTCCAAGCTTCTGTAGCAGAGTGATTTTTGAAGTTACTTGATATTTATAGTCACGGTTTCTTACAGTGTGGTTTGATGCATGTGATACACTTGCAGTTTTATTGGAACCTGATCTGTATTTTGTTTGTTTTGCAGTTTAATATTACATCAGTTTTTGTTCTCATGAGAAACACAGAATGCAAGAGTAGGACAATTGCAAATAGTAATTAGATTTTTGGCAAAAAGAATCACATCTGCTTGGTTTTTTGAGGGATGAGAAAAGATCACCTTAATTTGCTAGAATGTCACAATTCTCATTTATTATGAAAAGCGTCAGTAGTAAAGATTTTGGTTATCGTAACCACATTTGTTTTTGCCTTTGGGGGAATTTTTTTACACATTTCACATGAAATCCCATAGCATATGCTCCAGCTTAGTTGACAAATTGACTTTCCATAGGTCACAGCATTATCCTCTGGGATATAAATCGAGACGTACCCAGATCCCTTATGATTTTGGACTTCTGTTTCAGATCAGGTTATATCCCTTTCAGATTGCCATAGTAAGGAGGAAATTCTTTTTGCACTCCTTGCAGTAAATTTTGAATTCTCTAAGCCCATCATAACAGAGCAATTCATTGACTTGTGCCAAATTCATTAGTAAAATGGTGATGCTATGAGGTAGTGCTTGTAATATTTTCATGCAGTTAAAGAAAAAAGATGGAAATATAGGAAAAAAAAATTGTATTGTTCCTTTTGACACAAGACATAAATATGATAGTATCAAACTGAAGCTATTAAGCAACTTTAAGAATTGGAGATATTTGAGAAGAGCATCAAGGGCAGACTTTGGTATAGATGATTCTGCTCTATCCTTCCATTGTAGGTATGAATAGACAACCTTATATGCAAAATCCCTGTACAAGGATGTAAGTTATTCAGGTCCCATTCCCAAATGGGATGCAATTTGCCCCGAAGTAACAGTCTTAACTCATCTTTGCCATGTTTGTAGTAACCTTATTTAGGTTTTAAACCTTTGGCAGTAAGAGCTATCTGTCGAGGCAGAATTTTAACCTCACCGGGGCATCTGTGATATAAGTGACCAATAATACACTCCATTCAGAACCAGTGACTACAGAGAGATGGAAAATTAATATATTATGACATGGAAATCTTCCCTAATGTATTGATATTTAATCTGTATACTACTTTGTATAGTTTGATAAAATAGTTTTCTTTTCAAATAGACCTTATTTTCAGAGGACTGAAAGAACAGAAATGAAAATTAATTTACTTCAAGCTTAGGGAGCATTTTACTTCTATGCTTACTTGTTTGCCTGGCTTTGGTCAATTGTGTTCCAACAAGTGTGGTGGAAATTATTTTAAAGACTCAGTGAGAGACAAGAAAATTAAATTCTGGGCTGGTGATAGCACCTGTAATTTTCACTGAAGAATTCAATAGAAGTTGCTGGTGTTCAGCACCAATTTGGATTAGTCACTAAGAACACACATGGCAAACCTTACTTTAAGGTGAAATGGTGAAGTAATGAATCCCTTTATAAAAATGATGAGAGAAGCTTAATAGTGGTGAAGCAAATGCTGCTAATGTTATACAAAACATTGTGCTTTGTTACAGATTGGTGCATACACTTGAGGCAAAATATGTCCTTGTATTTGCCAAATTACATGATTTTGTGATGGCAGATCCATATTTATTTATTAATAATTCATATTCCTTTGGATTGATACTGGCTGCCTCTAAAGATGGATTAGACAAGTAATACTTTTTACCTGGGATTTACCTTAATTCCCTTTCACTTAATATAATACTGTCACCAATAACATTGCTATGTTAAAATATACAATGATACTTCTGCTTTTCCACTGAATTAGCCTAACTAGCCTATTATGTTAATACAGGATTTGAGTCAGTCATTAATTCTGTCTGCAGGTATGACACCCAAGGAAGCAATCTATGTTTGTTGTAATTGCTGTCATTTGAAAAAACAGTTTTATAAAGTAAATTATTAACACATTCACTTCTGTATAATCAATCTCACAACTGGTATAATTTTCTATCTGCTCAGCAATCTCATCTCCCAGGATGCAGATTAAATCATGCTAAGTCATGCTATCACCTAAGTCCTTTCCTTGAGGTATACCTTGCCTTCTGATATTAATTCAGCCTGTAAGCTACTATACATTTTGCATGTTCTTGCCAGGCTAGATAGCATCACAATCCTAATGTTATAAAAGCATAAAATCATTCAGCACCAATTAGAGTTGTAGAGGTGTTGTAAGGTAGCTCTGAGTGATCAATAAAGACTTTATCTCTGGAGTTCCCTGATGAAAGAAATATCTTGGCTCTTGACCTTGCACTTCACACCTCATTCTGTGATATATTACTGTGTCAAGCTATAGCAGATGGTGAGGGATGCAATGGGAGGTGAGTACATTACACCTTATTCTCAACTGCCTTTGACTTTAACTGCAGCATTTACATTACTCTGCCTTTGCCTCATCAGCTTGAGAACTGAAATATTGTGACTAGCTCTTTATCACCTCTGGCCATCTTCTTTTTTTTTCCTTTAAACTAATTTCCTTTTCTGTATTTATTCACCTTTTTCTTTTTTTAAATATTTTCAACAAAGCGTTTCCCCACTGCATTGTATTTCTTCTGCTAATACATATTGCAGTTTCTTCTCCCTCAAGGGGATTTTTTACTGTTGTGGAATTTTGTTCTTTTTAGAAAACAGTTTGATGCTTCTTCAGAGAAAAGGTTCTTAAGATGAAGAAGGGGCAAGTCACAGATTAGCACTAGCTGAATGGTCCGGGAAGAGAAGCAACTGTGAAAATTAAAAACAAAACCAAAAAAACTTGTAAAAGTCTAAAGTGCAGGTTTCCGGTATGCTTTGTCCCCTGCAGTTGAAAAAAGGGAACTGCAGACAAATTTTTCATGGTCTTAGCTTCAAGTTAAATGAAGGATATGGAATAAACAACAGATTTCTTTTTTCAGGAGCATTTGGATTGAGCACAGGTACCCGTTTTATTTAGAGTTTAAAATAAATGATGCTGCAGCTGTTAATGAGACTGAGATACTGCTATTATAGTAAAAGTGCCTGACAAATTGTGTTAGGGGCATTTTCACAGATGACATTATTGTTGTTACACTGCCGTTTTCCGAAAATTAAACCTGTCTCTCTTCCTATTCATCATAACTAGTTAAGTAACCAAGTGAAATTTATTAAAACTGCTACAGGATGAGGGTTTTCAAAACTAAGTCCCAGAATTAGGCTCTACTACCTCCAGTAACAACATCCACATGGTCAAATCCTCAATTATCACTTTGAAAATGTACTCGCTGGTGTCAGCCTTACAAACATGATTATACATGAGGTGCTGCAAAGGGAAGGTGATCATACCACTTCGTAATTGGTTTTCCCTGATATGGATGGCACTGGGTTTCAAATCAGACATTAAGCAAATGCCTGATGTATCCCTTTTTAAAGGGAAAGTAAAGCTTCAGCAAGTTGATACTCATATTGTGGCACAGTTTTTAGAAGAATTAAGAATACTGTTCTTGCACCACTGGTAAACACAGATAGGCCTTAATATGTTAAAAGAAAAAAAAAAAAAGGAAAAAAACCACTGTAAAATGACACTTTGGCCACCAAGCCTAGAGAATACTTAAATCACCCTCAACAAGAAAGAAGTGGAATATAACAATATTGTAAGACGATGCAATCTGTAGGGGAAGGGGAGAAAAACTACTAACAAAACAGATCCCTATTTAACAAGATTAAGAATTTGACTATGTCTGTGCAGGCAAAATGGATGTCAGGCTTAAAAATCTGAAGGAGGACATCAGTCCAGATTACATAGTTTGAAAACCACCCACTGTCCAAAACTGTGACAAATGCATAACTCCATTTTCTTCCATTTATAAAGAACTAAATATCTCATTCTTCATAACTCTCCTTGGAAGAAACAGATATCTGTGAAAACATGCATTTGTTCATAAAAATCTGAGCTGAATACCTGAAAATTAGGTGCAGAAATTTGAGAATTAGTATCTGAGACTTTAAAACCTTTAAAGAAGAAATCTCATGCATCCCATCAGAAACTGGTGCAGTTCTATATTGCTAAGCTAATGTAGAAAAGAAAGAGCAGAAAAGGTAAAATCCTGTCCCTTGGATGTCAAGAATAAAACTCATCTTGATTGTATTAGAACCAATACTACCCAGTGATTATATGAAAGCCATGTTATTAAAAGTAAGAAACATTTGTATTTTGAAGGTGATACATAATTTACTGACAACATTAGCTACAAGGAATCATGGGCTAATCACAGGCCAGAAATATCTATTAGCAAAGAAAGAGCAAGGAGACAAAACTTGTGCATTATCCAGACAATTGCTTATATTCAAGATGAATATTCCCTTGAACAAGGTGTGTCAGTACATGAAGGAATAAAAAACTTTCTCAGTTCTGAAATTTAAATATAAAAGTAACTCTCTTATTAAAAACTACCTTCCCCCCTCTCCTCCCCATGAAAAAAATTATGCATTTCTTACTTAAAAATATGTTTCTACTATGAAACATTCTGGTAAACAAGAATTTATGATCATTGAACGTAGAAGTTCTGCTTATTTCACTGGAATTATCCATAGAATATGCTATTTCAAAAAAACAGTGTGATTGACAAAGAAAAACTATCTTTTAAGTAGGTTTAATTATGTATCTGAATCTCTTCTTGAATTTCCTAGTAACATTTTTAATTGTCTGGACATTCAAGATTATCTTTGAATATACAAAATACATTTAATGAAATGTTTTAAAAGATGAGAACAGTATGTGGATAATGATGTATTTTGACCTAGAGCTCTGATAATATTCTCACGAGAGAATTAATGATTTGTTCTACACACTTGTTTGTTTGTCTGTTTTATGTTTGACCATACCTAATTAACCCTTGAAGAATATACAGTCCCCAGGGCTGCTTTAAGATGCACTTTGGACCTGTGAAGCCTAGCTAGCCTCAGCAAACTATAGGAATATTTGTGGCATTTACTAACAAGCAAAATCAGAACTGTAACAAGGATGTATGTGATTCCACACACTTCACCTTCAAGAAGTGCATCACCTTGGAATGAAAGTTGACTTTTAAGTGAACCTAAGCAGCACTTGATCTTGTTTTGACAGCTTGTCTTTGATGGCATGCACATATATATCCTTCAGGAAGCTAATGTAGGGTACTTACTTTCAGGTAAGCAGTGAATTTAGTATATTGGAATTATCCTTCCTTAAGGATCTTTCTTGTAAAATTAATCTCCAGTCACTTATAAATGCTTTTGCTTTACACACTAAAATCAAGTGACCTAACAGCCAATTCAAACTTTAATAAAGAAAATGTAGCACTTCTGATTGCACTAAGTGCAGAAGGAGATTTCTTACTGATTTTATTAGAAGTAAGATTAAGTGCTTTGTGGTCAGTACATGTCAAAGGGAATAAATTCTAAACGCAAATGGGAGTTATTATTTCTATACATGTTTGAAGACCAAGTCATTTGGCTTGAGGTGACACTGCTTTTGACCTTACATATATTGTTTTGAGTCTGCTTGAGCAAACTATGCAAAAAGTCTTTGTAACACATTTTCCTATTAAATTAAAACATACTGAAGAGCTAAATTTACTCTGATTCATGTTACAGACAAGAAAAAATTTCAGATTTAACAAGACTACAGATCTTGTTAGGGGGTCTTCAGAGTATATTGATGTATTCTAAGAGTCAACCTATCTTTAATGTGTAGCCTCTTCTTTAGCACAAGTTTTAGTGCTAGTATTTAAGAAAAAAAAACCATGTCGTCAGTTTTTTGCCAATATTTGTTAGTTGACTTTCTGGTTTAAGATGACCAGTTCAGCACATGATGCCTTATTGTACATGGTTAAAACTTTTCAAAGTAATCATTATAGACATTTAGGAGGAAAAAAAAATATCTTTTTCTTAAACTAGTGAGCCTTTCAGGGACTGGCATATATTACTTTAAAACACTTCTGCTTATGAAATGTAATCCAGGGCCAAAACCAGGGTATAATAAATTGTTAACTGTGCAAAGTAGTCTGTTTCCTTTTCACTGCTCTAAACTGTTAGAGTGGGATCACTCTCTGCCCTCTTTTACTAGTAATTTATTTTTAATAATATGAGAAATGCTCCCTTAAGTCTCTGATGCTGATTTTCTGAAGTCAGTGAAGAAAGTTAATTTCAACACATCTGCACCATCAAACATAATTGCTTCCCAACATACGTGCATGCTGATTCAGTACATCATTTTGTCGTTCCATTTATGTGAAATAGATGATGGCGTACTATGCAACAGCAAGGAGCAGGAATGGGCATTTGCAGCACCAGGAAATTCAGAAAGATTTACAAGTAATTAGGAAGATCGATAGATAACAAACACAGTTTTTGTAAAACAAACAGAAAAGTTTAAAATAAACAAACATTAAATTATGATTACAAAAATAAAAGCTTGGTGAAAGTTGATTCAAGGAATGTCAGCTCCTGTAAGTATACATTTTTAAGACTTCTTTTTGTTTCTGTATATTTGGGGATAATATTTCAGCTGCAGGTCAGATTGAGCCTAGCTTGAGAGAAAATGCAGATATCAGAAAATATTTTTTTCCCTTGAATTCCTTCTTATTTCTTGCCTCCCTGAATATAGATGATGATTTGCTGACCCTGAAGGAACAGGGTTATTTCTCCTGTATGCCCCTTGAATATACTGCGGCATACAACTGGAGGGATGGAGCAGAGAATTTATCATGATTCAATTTCTACATGGGACAATCCCTGTTAGGGTTTCTTATAAATTCCCAGCGGAAATAACTAAGGTAAGCACATTAATATAACTTTTTCTTGTTTTTTGCTATGTTGTGGATAATTTCTTTAGATACTAATTTTTACATTGTACACTCCACTTGCATTTTCCAGGCTATTGATAACACTGTTTATCTTGAAATCATGAGCTGACCTTTAATAACAGAAGATTACTGTTTCCATTAGACATAATAACAACAAATGGCACTTAGTTGCTGCATTGCTATAGACTTGTCCCTTTGAAGTGCAGGGAGTGCTGCCTGGCACCTCTGCAAATGGCACCATAATTCCCAGTTGGTTAAATGAGTCTGACATGGATTGTTCTTCATCATTTGAACTCTTTTAAGTACAAATGGAACAAACTGGTTCAGTGAGCACGAGTTACCTGTAACTATGTAGGCTGCTGGAAACCTATGCCTGGCTTGGTAAGTCATGAGAGTGAAGCTGCGCAGGGTGTCTGTCCGCCCAGAGAGGTCTGTACTGCTAAATGGATGCAAAAGGGTTTGACTTCCCCCTCGCTAAGTGAGTTTTTTTGACTGTACTGCTTTGTAGAAGGCAAGTTACATTTTTTAAAACACAGACTTCCAGCTGGGTCCACCTATTTGAACAACAGATGTTTTTATGACTCATGTAGCCAGTTGGGGTTTACCAATATTTTACAGGGTTATAGGTAACTAAAGATCACTGAGCCATCTGTGCTTAGCACATTTTAATGGGATCTGCTGGTTCAAAGAACCTGTATATTCTATTTAAAAAGCCTCTAGCTAGTTACCTAAATAAAAGCATGAAGGAAGAAATACAGAAAGGCTTATACATGGAATTTCTACCCTGTGATTCGGTTGAATACCTGAGTCTCCCATTTCCTGGATAGCTTAAATGTCAGACCAAATTTCTAAGCCGTGAACTAGGTTAAGAAAAGAAAAGAAAGAAAAGAAAAGAAAAGAAAAGAAAAGAAAAGAAAAGAAAAGAAAAGAAAAGAAAAGAAAAGAAAAGAAAAGAAAAGAAAAGAAAAGAAAAGAAACCTATAAAACCTTCCTCACAAAACCAGTTTAGACTAGTAGGTGAAAAAAGATTACATCTTAAAATCTCAATATTCAGTAATTTAATAAATGTACATATAACACCGAGCTTGTAATATTTTAGCACCTTTTATACAATAAATAAACTTCTAGAGAAACAGAATTCTGAAAGATCTCTCTTAGGGAACACGTATGTCTTTAGAAACACCATACTGAAGAACTTTTCAACAATGCAGGCTTTTCCTAATTATCACAGTGGTGGGTCTTGTGGTAGCAACAACCTTTGTAGGCTATGAATGTTTTCTAATTCACTGAGGAGTGTGGGTCAAGCCAATATACAATGCTAGTATCAACTTCCAGCAAGGGACAAAATATTGGGGGCAAGAAGGTGTGTTAGGAGTACAAAAAACTGATGCAGTTGTGTCATGGTTTAATCCCAGCTGTGCACTAAACAGCACACAGCCCCTCCTTCACTGCCCACTTTCCTCCTCTAAGCGGGGGAGAATCAGAAAGAAAAGGTAAACTTTTCATAAACTCATATGAGGCCTTGGATAAATTCGTTGTAGGATCCTTATTATCTCCCTGGAAGAATTAAACTCCCTAAGAAGAAGCAGGAGGATAGAGATGATAGGTGATTTTTTCAGCAGGTCTTTTACCTAATTTTGCACCACAGAGATATTCAGTACCATCAATATCCTTGCTTTTACCTTTCATTAAGTTCTGGTGTCTTGTGATGCTGTATTGCTTGAAAATATATATCCATATATATAAGTGTGTGTGTGTGTGTGTGTGTGTGTGTGTGTGTGTTTATATAATAAATTTTCACAGCCAGGTTCTGACTGCTGCACACTGGCATTGTAAGAGTTACTACTGAGAAATAGTCTTGAACCTAAGCACTTACTATCCACACATTTTGAAAAGTAACTAAGAAAAGTTATTAAATTTGAGGAAAAGCAGATTCCTTTCATCCTTAATCCTTTGAATTACCAGATGAAATAAACACAGAAGGCTGAAGAAGGTGAATTATACAATAATATCTGGTCCTAATAGTTGAGTTCATTCATGGCAAAAACACACTGTGTGGGTAATGCCAGCCTTTGATGGATTGCTCTTCCTGATACCAAAGTGACCTTGTGTAATCTAGGTGTGGAGTTCCACAGGTTAACACCAGCACTCACCACCACCACTGTAACCATGTAATTTGAACTCTGAATATCTTCTCTGCAGAGTGCAGAGAAGTAAAGAGTGCATGCTGCCCCCTGCTGCCCTGTGTCACAGCCATGTAATCATTTTTATTTAATTTTTTTCCTGACAGAGCCATGACACTTTTTTGTAGGTCTGATTTTTTTTATTTGGAATTAGGCCTATATAGATGGTAAAGAAAAAAAAGAAAAAACTAAAATGAATCATGTGGTAGAGGGAAAATACTCTGACAGCAATTCTTCAGATATTCTGCACTTGAATATCATGCCCTAGCACTCAGATTTAATTCACTGTAACTAAATTTGTGTTCTCCTGGTGTACACTAGAGGAAAAATCAGGACCTTGGAGACAATCTGAAGCATAACAATCAATATTTGCAACTCTAAAAGTCCTCAAATGGATTCTGTGAACTTAATTTTCTTCTATAAAGCTACTGTTGGCACAATTTGCAGCATAGCTTTCTAGCTACTGATACATTATGTTGCTGGCATGGATCTGTAATTTTTCATTAGCTAGTGATTTAATATTCCCGCTTTTCTTTATACCAAAATAGAAGGGATGTTCTTCAGTTATTGCACTGAAAAATACTCTTGGGTATATTATACCTAAAGGGAACAAATTCATTATATAGCAGCACATTATAAAACTGAAGTTACTCCAAACAGACAATTATATTTTTAAATATTAAAGTTTGCTGGGGTTTTTTGGATAGCCCTAGTTTGAACANTGTAATCTGTTTACGTTAGGCCAGTACTTAGCTTCTACTTAGCTGCAAGTGGTTCTGACAAGCTGAAGTTTCCTTTGAAATAAACTGTTCTGTAGCAAACTCGGGGTATGACACCTTTATAACCCAAATAGAAGCGTACTGAAAGTGTGACCCACCAGGGTGAGCAGCACTCCTCAACACTCCCAGCACATCTGTGTCTGCCTACAAACACATACCATGAGTGTGTATATATATATATATATATATATATATACACACTCATGGTATGTGTTTGTAGGCAGACACAGATGTGCTGGGAGTGTTGAGGAGTGCTGCTCACCCTGGTGGGTCACACTTTCAGTACGCTTCTATTTGGGTTATACAGGTGTCATACCCCGAGTTTGCTACAGAACAGTTTATTTCAAAGGAAACTTCAGCTTGTCAGAACCACTTGCAGCTAAGTAGAAGCTAAGTACTGGCCTAACGTAAACAGATTACAATCCTGGAATGGATTGTGGAGTGCTAAAAGACAACAGGAGAAAAAGTGTTAAACTTAATATGTGTCTATTTTCTTTTGTTAACTCCATTCCACCGCCTTACATGAAAATATTTCCCATCATGCAAATGCATTCAGCCCTGCAGTCATGCTGTGGCTTCTAAATTTGATGGAAATCTGTCTCTCCTGATGTAGCTGTTCTATTTTTTATAGGTGAGTACTCATTGACTTTGTGTTTAAGAATAACCTTTGCAGGTTGGTGGTATGGCTTTTATTTGAGAATCCTCCTGGGGTATAGGCCTTGCAAGGAAGGACAAGTCTTAGTTTATAATAGTTGTATTCACTACTGATTAGGATACTCTTTATGAAGCTGAAAGTCTCCAGTTTAGTCACAGTTCTGAATGAGATAACAGTAAAATCTGAGGTTTCAGCCCAGCAAGTACCTAACATTAAATGTTAAGGTATACAGAAAAATCTCTATTTTATCAGTGGCAGTTAAGTCCTATTCTGAGTTTACTGATTTTAAAAAAGTCTCCTTTCTTAAAAATAAATAACTATGAAAAAAATTTCAATTTGACATGCCATACTCTTCCACAGTATGAAAAAACAAACAAATATATTTTTATATCTGTTTGCAAATGTGTCAGGGAGAAATTAAGTATCAAAGTATGTGTTAAGCTCAGCATCTTCATATTGCAAACTTGAAAATAACGTTTAACAATCTAGATTTTTATGTAGTAAAGTACTGTCTCTTATTAGAACACTCGGCAGTGTAAGAATGGGTTTGAGATTATACGTCCTACTTCTGTTTGCTGATTGGTTGAGGGTCTACTAAGTGCTCTGAAATACACGAGTCACACATTTAAATGATGAGTTTATCTTGTCATATATTTGCATCCAACATGGCATGACCTGCTAGTTCTGGTGCATTTGATTTGGTTGTGATTTGCCTTGGAAACCTGAAGACACGGAATGTGAGATTCAGAGAGGACATGAAAAAATACCACATGATGCATGAATTAGCAGCCATATTTTTAAGTCTGCTACCATTTCTAAAACTTATTTTTCTTATCCCCTCAATGCTCATCATAAAACAAACAAAAATACTGGAATTCAAGGATACATGTTTCTCTGATAAAATGACTGGCTTGGCAAATGAGGGCAAAGCAGTAGATGTTGCTTATCCTAACTACAGCTTTTGATGCTCTCCCCCTTAGACCCTCCCCACACCCTCACAGACAAGTTGATTAAAAATGGGCTAGTGAGCATTTAGATGGGTCAAATACTGAATGAACTGCCAGACTCAATAGTGTTATCAACAGGACAAAGCCCACCTGGAGGCCAGTCACCAGTGGTACACCTGCACCATGCCCAGGACTATTTAACGTTATTTATAACCTGGATGATGGGGCCAAAGATTATCCTCAGCAAGTTTACTGATGATACAAAACTGGAATAAGTGTTTGATGNCAGACAATTATATTTTTAAATATTAAAGTTTGCTGGGGTTTTTTGGATAGCCCTAGTTTGAACAGATAGATCAACATGAACAATTTAATAATAGTATGCAAGATATTCAATTTGCATTCCTCCTTTGTTTACATTACAGTGAGTCTTCAAAAAAAGATAAAATATAATAAANCTGGATCAGCTGGTCTGCCCCACAGAACTCCGAAGTGGAAGTTTTGTTGATGCCCCTCCTTGTTTCACCAAATATTGAGGACTCTATTTCATGGTCACTGTACCCCAGACAGCCTCATCTCCCACCAGCCCATCTCTGTCTGCAAAGAGCAGGTCTAGCAGGGCCCCACCCCTGGTAGGCTTGCCCACCAGCTGTGAAAAAATCTGTCACCACACGCTCTAAGATCTTCCTAGACTGCTTCTTCTGCACTGTGTTGAGTTCCCAGCAGACAGCTGGCAGGTTAAAGTCTCCCATGAGAACAAAGGTTAAAAATAACCTACAGCACCCAGTATTCCCAGGCAGTCTCCCATCCGATTACTAATTGAGCTTGATCCAGCTGAGCTTCTGATATCAGAA